>VXAX01006238.1:0-22311 GCA_013399835.1 Leptocoma aspasia
CCTGTTGGCCACACTATTCCTGACACGGGCCAGGATACCCTGGGCCTTCTTGGCCACCTGGGCATGCACTGGCTCGTGTTCCACTGCTGTTGATCAGCACTGCCAGGTCCTTTTCCACATGCCACTTTCCAGCCACTCTGCCCCCAGCCTGTAGCACTGCATGGGGCTGTTGTGGCCAGTTTGTAGGACCCAGCACTTGGTCACGGTGAACCTCATGCTCTTGGTCTGGCCCATCGATCCAGCCTGTCCAGGTCCCTCTGCAGGGCTTTCCCACCCTCCAGCAGATTGACACTCCCACACAGCTTGGTGATATCCACAAACTTACCGAGGGTACACTCGCTCCCTTCATCCAGATCATCCATAAAGATTTTAGTCAGGGTTGGGTTCAACCCTGCATCTTAGGGAGCTCTGCTAATGACTTCTCTTCTTCTGAATTTAATCAGCATGTTAAGCGCTAACTTAAGCATGTTAACCCTAATCTTAGCTCAGATTGATTTTGAAAGAATTAAAGGCAGGAACACATTCCAGCACTAAATCAAAACTCCTAGTGTCAACATCAGTAATATTAATCAGTAACAGTTTTAAGAAACCACTTGAAAAGGATATGAATGAACCAAAATCTTAATAGCTAGTCTTCTAATGATATTGAAGGGAGACAAAAGGTACAAGGCAGGTGTGGCACTGAACCTGTGGATTGTCTTCGCTCTATCCAGTACTATAAATGTCTTTAAAAATAGACAAAAAGGGCGTGAGGGTAGCGGGGTCAGGAAATTAAGGATACATACATCTAAGTAGCCAGATTTATTTTCAGTAAAATTACAGAAGGAAATAACAGATTCTAAATTTTCACATGAGCAATGAAAACGCTACACCATGCATTCTTTGTCTCTGTGCTCTTAAAATCTGCATTTTAGATTGATTTTTAAAATCTTTGGCATTACTGCCTTTATTGCTTGTGCAGCTGTCACTAGCACCATCTATGTAACCATTTTTGGTTTTGAATAGGAGACACAATGAAAATATCATCTATATGAAATCTTAATTCAATCTTTAATCAATAATTTAATGACTGTTCTTCCAAAATCTAGAATCTGGAAATAAGCAGGTTATAACATTGAATATTTCTGTTTTCCAATGACATTTTACTACAAAAGAAATAGGTAATTTGTCAATAGTGTTTGTTAAGAGAACAAAAACTAAAATAACTAAAAAATCTACATCTGATTATTAGTCTTCAGCATTTTATACTAGAAAAAACGCTGCTTTAATTAGACTGCTTATTACAGATATAATACAGCTCTTTGGTTAAATTCTTACCTTGCAAGATACCATTTTCTTGATTATACACTACTTAATTTCAAGAATCCATTCTATGCTTTTAATTCAACAAGCATTTTATTGATTACGCAATAAAATAACCACTTGCTGCTTATTTTGTACTGCCTTTTTAATGTAAACTCAGTTTTGTTTTCTTTCTTGACATCATTTCACTTCACATGCATATATAAAAATAACTTTCCTTCATCTGTACTTGCCAAAGAACACCTTGCTCTTTTCTTCCTTTTTTATATCTATAAATAAAACTGAACCAGTATATATCAATTTAGATTTTGTCTTTGGGTCTATATTGAGCCTATAACATAGACTCAATACCAAAACACAAAGATTGGTTTAGTCTTAACACTTTTCTCAATTTTGTAAACAAATATTTTTATGATATTTTCAGTAATGTTTGACAGTGATTGTTCTGTCATATGACTGAATGAGCATTTTGTCTAAAGACATCTGTAATAAACTAGATCTCAGGTATCATGTTTCTCACAAAAACCCAGAGAGCAGCCAGAGAGATGGGAAGTTTTCAAATGGTTCAGCATTAAATCAGATCTGAAGAGATTACAGGACATTTAATACAAAATCCATTAACTAAAAGACCATAACATGAGACCTGAAAAGTGCCCTTTTTTTGCTTTTTTTTTTAAAAAAGGCAACTTTAGTAAGAGTTACAGTTGTCTTTATAGTGAAATCAAAATAATTAATATGATAGCACCTACTGAATAATACTTGCAAACAGTGCTTCTGACCAACTCCCCAGCAGAGCACTTATCAGGTTATAGTTAAACAGGAGTGCTCTAATTACATTCTTAATACAAAACACTTACTTTTTTATTGATGTAATATGGGTCCATGTCTTCCAAGGGCTCAGACACCATTCCTGGAGGTATGTCACCATAAATAAATGGCAGTGTCTTTCCTGCCTCTAAGTCATTATTTGGCTCTGGGTGACTTTCTTCATGACCAGCATCGTCTGTAGGCTCATCTTGGTCACAATGAAATTTTTCATCAGCAATACGTTTTTCAATAGCTGCAAGAGATTCTTCAGTGAAATAGAAGAAGCTGTCAGGTCCTGGTGGTACCAGCATTGCCTGTGCCATCTTTTCATTCTGCAAATTTTAAATGTTTTTAGGCTCTTGTGTAAGAAGATCCTAGGAGGACATGTAGGAAAAAGAAAGAAGAAACAGAAGGTCGCACCACCAACAAAATCCCCAAATATAAGCTTTTGGCATAGTCAGCATCTGCCTCTTTTCTCTTTATAAAGCCCTGTAGCAAGAAATATTTCAATTAACAGTCAGATATTTAATAGAAAATTAGCTACTCGTAGCAAAGAGATAGAAGTTAAGAAGTAAAGAAAAAAATAATGAAAAAAAGAGATCAAGTTTTCTTACAGTTTGTCAACTCAGGTTAATACCTCACAATAAAAAAAGGAAAAACATTCTCACTTTCCCTAGCCTGACATTAAGTTACCTACTGTGAAAAAGTAAAAAATGTTTTAGCACAGCTAATTACTGCAGTCAATGGTCACAACCTCTAACATACAGATCTATACATCTTTGGCACACCACCTTAAAAAACCTTGCATTTATATTACAAAAGTAGAAAGAAAAAACATGCTATTTTTATTACTCTCAATTTCTTATGGCATCATTACTCCATCTGGTGGCCTATACTATGATTGCCAAACTAATGTTTCTATTATACTATTAGGTACTACACAAACACATTGTATATATAAAGCCATATTCACAGGCAGAAAGCAACTGGCCTGAAGTTCAGTCTTTCCCTTTTATCTACCTGATTTTCAATTGTAACTTTGATGGTGCTATCTCCATAATTAAGGAAATTATGATGGATGAAATATTTTAGATTTATACAAAAAGCACAGCACAATCAAAATTACAGTCCTCTCTTTGAGACCAAGGATATTTTCAAAATATTTAAAAATAATAAATTCATTAAATTACAATGATCACTAATTGATCATTTTTTTCTAGGTTATATTTTCCATGGTGAGTATACAGTTAACGCCTAAGGGTGCAGTATCTTCAGAATAAACCATTTTTTTGAACAGACACAAGATGGAATCCAGTCCCACTTGCTGACAGTCATTAAGTGCTGTAGCCTTTGTCAACACAACATTGGAGTTGACCTTGGCTGGCTGCTCTCCCACTCACGTTCCACAAAAGGAATTGCACAGGGGAGAATGAAGTGAAAAAGCCCAGGTACTAAAATAAAGACAAGCAGATAATTTACAAATTACTGTCATGGGAAAAACAGACTCACTTAGGGAAAAATAACTTACTGCCTATTAAAACAGAATTGGGAAGCAAAAAACCATAAATCCTAAAAGAATTTTCCCTTTGTTCCTCTTTGTTCCAGGCTCAACTTCACTGTTTCACTCTCAACTCCTACACCTCCTCCCGCTCCAAGAGGCATGGGCTGAGTGGGGAATGGGGGCTGGCGTCAGATCATTGCTGTTCTTCTCTGCCACCCCTTCCTCCCGTTTTCCCTTGCTCCAGCATGTGTCCCTCACAGAGGCTGTAAAGCTTCAGCATAAGGGTGCTCCAGCGTGGGCTTTGCACGTGCCTCTCCCTCAAGGAATATTCTTCCCTTCCCCAGAGTGGAGACTCCCGGAGGCTGCAGGCTGGGTATCAGCTCTGGCACTCTCTAAGGACTGCAGGGAAATACCTGCTTCAACATGGCCTGTCCCACAGACATCCAGGGAATTTCTGCACCTGCAGCTCTGCTTCCACTCCTGTTCCCCTGACCTTGGAGTTGGAGCTGTTTCCCACACCCTCTCACAGAGTGTTCCTCACACTGACCCGTGGTGTTTTGCTCTTTTCCTGATGTGTTTTCCCTGAGGTGTTGCCACCCTGTGCACGGGGCAGCCCTGGGCTCTCCACACGGAGCCTGTCCCAGCCCTGAAACACCGAGAGCACTCTCAGAGTGACCACAGGCCTCACTGTCAACAGCAAAAACTTAAAGCAGATTTAGGTGATGGCAAATGCTACAGGCTCCTGCCACCACAAAAGCCACAGAGGGAGCCAGTCCTCCTGACCCCGGTCTGTGCAGTGAGGATGCACTGGGAAGGAAAAATACTGATGGCAGACTTTTTCATGAAGTGTTACAGCTCCAAATAACCCACGACACAGTGAATCCCAGATAGCTGCCTCTTCTATGTTAACTTTTAGGTCAACTTAATGTTAGTTGAGGAAATTTTCTATTTTTAACGATTTTACAGCAGGAACTAGATTGCCATGGATAGAAAACCCATCGTGTAAGCCATCTCTTCTTAAAAATTAGTCACTTGAGGTTATGGACAGGCTTCAAATCCCTGATTTTTCAGCTGAGCCACAACAGGTTCCAAGTCTTTGGCACATACCACAATGGACACACAAACTAGGGAGGGCTCTTTACACTGACTAGTAAAGAGGTGACAAATTTCCTAATAAATAATTATAGAAATCAGACATTTTTCATGTCACCTGCTAAGCACTTTAAGAAAACACAGGTTTTTTTCTCTTGAAAAGAAAGCCTGAGAATGCCAAGTCTTTCCTGATTTGTTTAAAAATGCCTAATCTCATCTGTTCCATCTTAAAGCAATTCACCATTTTCAAACACAAGGTTTGATTGCTGTTTAGCCTCTTGGGGCAAATCGTTCTCAAATCCTTAGCACCAGTGAACCTGAAGATGTGACCAGTCCTACTTGGACTGAGAACCAGCTGTGTCTCAAAAGTACTTTTCCTTCAGAAGCTGAAGGACTCTAAATAGCTCTAAATAGCTCCATAGCTCTAAATACCCAGGAAACCTTCACCAGCAAAAAGGGAGAGAGATCGTCTTCCCAGGAAGAACACCAGGATCTCTTTCCTTAAGCTTCATTTTTACCTAAGAGCTAAGGTAACACAAATATTACTTAGTACCTTTAGGTCATTTATTTAGCTTACAACTCTAGGTCTGGTTTCTTTTTAAAATGGAGGGGTAGGTATTATCTGCTTCTTCATTTCTAAGCTGAAAATTCAGAAAAATAATTTCCTTAGTTCAAGCAGCTGAATCTACGTTATTTTTTTTTTAAGTCAAGGAAAGTCCTTATTAGTAGGGGCTTTCTCCTACACCAAGGTGGTAGCAGTATTAACCTAAGCAGTATGTTTTCCTAGAAGAAAGTCTGTAACATATAGGAATGACATTTTATATACCAGTACCACATGTATTGTAACAGATTCTGAGGACAGCACTTGTAATAAAATTTGTATTCCATGAATGATGCAGTTAATGCCATTATAAGCAGTCCACACACACTCAGTTATTATCTAAAATGGTTAGATGGCTGCACAAAGTCTTTTAGAGACTGAAGAGAGAAGAAAGCAAGATCTACAGTTATTAGACCAACTTCTATCTTATAGCCAAATAAAACAGGAGCTGTACATATGGTGCTGCCCTGTCACAGGAATGTTGCTCTTTACAGGCTGAATAAAACACAAGCTTTTCAGCACAGCTACACACCACTGAGCAGTCCACCACGCCTATGAACAAGTAGGAGTACACTTGGCTGTCTAAGAAATGCTTAGGCAACTTTGTGTTTCAATTATTATCTTCAGAAACAAGCATGTCAACAACAAAAAACAGGCAAACAAAACAAGCAAAAAAAGGGGGGGAGATACTGGATGAGAATGCAAATATATACCATAATATTCAGCTAGTCGTTTAGAGAATGTTCACATTACTTGGATAAAGACTACAAAACTTTAAAAATAGTTCTCTAGTCAATGTTAGGCATACAGACTTGGAAAGTAACGAATGTGATGCCCACAGAAACTACTTATTATCAAGTATGTACTTGAAAACGTCACTAACTGTTATGTCTGTCTATGCATTTGGCTAAGTTTACTCTTTAGAGGTCTATAATGCGTAAAACTAAAAGTTCATGACTGTCCATTTTACCAAATACCACTACAGCCTTATGGCAGTTTTTCTGAGTTATTGCAGTTGTTATCAGAATGAAAACCAATCTTTCCGCTTGCATGTTCATATTCCGCTGGTTTATTCAGCAAGGCTCAAGTGGTACCCTTAGGGCTGAGATGAACTCCAGCATTTCTCTCTAGAGACACCCCAGCCAATGACTGCAGCACAATTCTCACTGTTAACACAAAACAAAAAGTTATTTTCCATTACATGACAAATCTCTTCTGTGCATGCCTTATTCCAGCAGCCTAATCACAGCCCATGCTTGGAAAAAAACCCACACCTATTAAATACTTCTTGAGTTACCGTTCAGTGACTGTTTCCTTTTCATGACTTTTTTAAAGTACTACAAATATATGAATGTTCTAACACTGTGGAAGAAAGTGATGCTGCTTATAATGTTATCTCATGGAAATCACTTTATCCAAGAAAGAAATTAAATAAAAATAAATAAATTAAGCAGGATGGTTTGGTTTAATGACTTAAATGTGTCATTTTTCTGCAATTTTGACAGCGTTTGTATTACGAACTAAGGTAACAACAATCAAACCAGAAAACCATATTTAATGTGAATCCTGAAGAAACTGTTACCCTTCCATCCAAAAAATCCCACAAATGTCCTTCTGAAAGCCCAACATTAAAAAAAATCCACCATCAGTAAAAAACAAAATCCAGCACATAAATCCCCATTTTCTCAGCTAACTGTTAAGCAATAGGCTTCTAATCTCCCATGGCTGTGTTGTGGATGTAAGCCTGATTGGAGACTCTGACCATCAAGCAGGACAGAAAATTCAAATTACAAATAAAGATTACAGAAAACTGCTACATACCACAGACTCTGTAGTAGCAAGGTACTAGGAGGAAATTCCTGGGGCAGGAATGAGCCAGTTAACAACCTGATACCAATGTTAACATAAATATATTCTTATGGAGTATGATTGGTGAGCAAGAATAAGTTTTAAATTATCTTTTAGAAAATATTCTTAATACATGTACAAAGAAAAGCATCAGGGTAATTTCTACTAAGTGTGAGATTTTAAGCGTAAGTCCACCAGGCGACGAAAAAAAGCATAAATACATAGTTTTTACTTTTCCATATATATATATATAAATATATATATGTATTTGTGTCTATATTTTTTTTAATGTTTGCAAAAATAATGGTCAAGCTTAAAACCAAACCAGTCAGCAACAAACCCTCAGTACTTACAAATTGTGTTTCCCTAACACAGTATTTTTATCTTAACATTTTCAAATGTAGAAATAACACATCTACTCTTCCTACTATATATTCTACAACATAATAATGAATTTTTTACAGTATTGTTTCTGATGTTCTCTCTGCTATGGTACATTTCATAGTGGTATTTGTGAAATTTGAATAAAGTTTTCAGTGTGCTAAAGAAGCCATACTACTGAAATTACTACATCTCAAAAAAACATCTAAGTCTCACATGTATGAAATTTCATTAAAAATAAGACAGGTAAAGATGCTCAGTGAATTTCATTTAGGAAAGTGATCAAATCTGACGAGTCATAAGCAAATTTACAGATTTTTTTTTTTGCTATGCTCTTTTTTGTGCATTTCTGTATATTTAAAAAGTGTTTTTTCCATAGATATTTAATTCTATTACATAAATTAAGACTTACTCTATTAACTAATATATTGTCATTGAGCAGTGATGCAGCCTTCAATTTATAGAGAAAATAAGCTGGGTTTATTACTGCTATGTCAATTTCACAATTCTGTGACTGTTTGAAAAACAAGCAGGATGCTATTAGACAAATCCAGAAAATTCTTAGGACAGTAGTTTAATCTAGAAAGCATCTGCTCCTAAACATCAATAAGAACTAAAAGGTTTCTGAATTATTTATTGCTTTGAGACTGAATAGATCAGACCTATGCTATATTTTACCCCTGATACTTCTCAACAAAAGATTGTGCTAATGCAATAGCACTAAGTGGGACAGCTGATTTTTAAAGAAAATATTTTACCATGTCATTCTTTTGTAAGTCGTTTCATTCTCTATAGCTGGTCCATGAAAATAATTTTAAAATCCAAAATAAACGCTTATGGAAGACAAAATGCATTTCTGTTCAGTTTAATGGATTCTACTCCTTATATGGAAATTGCCTTACATGACCTGTATTACTTCCAAAGATATTCTAAACTAGATATTTTCAATTCAATAGCCTCTGATTTCAATTTATGAACTTATGGTAATACACAGAACACATCAAAAAATATTAATATTGCAGGAATGAAAAATGCTTATAAGATAGAGGATGCTACAGCTGATCTTAAAAAAGAATTCTCTATTATAAGCCCAGTTTTAGAATCTGCAACCACTTAAAGGCAGATCAGTTTGCCTTTCCTTTATGTCAGAAAATGCATTCATTGGGTGCAGATCTAGGAAATTCAGTCCTCCCAAACAATCAATTCAATCCCCATGTATCAAGCAGCCAACTTGGAACAGAGCCAACACATAGCAAATAAAAAAGAGCTTTTACTATTGGCAAGGCATGGAAGAACTGTCAAAAACATGATACATTGCCACAAATGTCATATACACACATTTTTATTCTAGCAAGGATGATATTTCTGTTATTTGCATGACACTTGGACGTTTTTCCAGACCACACTGCTCAAAACATCAAGACCCTATTTCTAGTTAGTTCCAAATAAGTCATGTAGCCAACTCTCAGCATAATAAGCCTAATTTAAAGCTTCCTCAGCCTGTTCACTCCTCTTACAACCTAAAGACAAGTTTATATCAGATTTGCTCCTACACTAAGGCTGTTATTCACTTCAATAGCTCATCAGTGCTTCTTACTTTCATGTATTTATAGTAAAAATTCTTCTCTCAGAATTTTCATCTGGTGACATGAGTTCAGTGAACTTTTTCTGTGACTCACATAAATTACACCAGTCACTGAAACTTATTTTTACATTTTTTGTGTTTATGTTATATTGTGGGGCAGATTTGTTGTTGTAAATCCTGGTGTTCAGTCTCGCAAGGTTTCATTATCGTGTGTTGGGTTTTTTCCTCCTCATTTCTCCAGATCCTTTCTTCAATTTTCTGCTGTTATTTATGTGTCATTTAACAAATTTATGACAAAATAAGACTTTACATAGTTTCCACCAGAAGGCCCTGATAATGTGTGCTTGGTGACCTTCCCTCCAGAACACTTTTGTTATTACACCAAAAATGATAACATCAAGTTAATTGCATTATGACCTTCATATTTATAAGTTTGGATAATCTTTTTGTATAAATTCATAGCAAATACAACCATAAAAACTTTTAAATATTACTTCTATCTGTGGACTGAAATGAGCATATATCTAACTCCTTGTTAGTTAGAAACAGAAAAAAGAAATATCTCAATGGATACTACATAATAACAATGTAGCTGCTAAGAGATTAAGCTATTAAACAATACTCTCAACACGTATTTTCAAATAATCATGGTACTTGTGAAGTGTTTATTTTCCTTGCATTCCTTAGCTGAAAGAGAGAATGAAGGAAGGGCAACCATCACAAATTTTCACTCTCTTCACACAGAGTCTTTATTACCCAGTAGTTGTTAGTTACAAAACAAAGTACACCACTTAAACTTGTTTTTGCTATTTGAACTCCTTAGGATGTAACAGCCAGATCCCCAAAATTGTAGTTCTGGAAACAGGGAAAGGAATTGAGAGCCTCTTTCATTTTTTTTATAATTAGGTGCTAGTTTTTTCCCAGGGAATTTTCCCCGGGAATCCATTGCTGAACCATTAAAATATATCCCCCAAAAGTTCATTTACTCCACAGAGAGACTGCCTCAGGAGCAAATCAGAACTGGTGCACAACTTGTTCAGGCCTCATAAGTTTGTATTAATGAATTATTAATACAGTACTAAATAAATTAAATGCAATTATATTAAAAAGAACATAAACATTATGCACAGTAAAGAAACTGCACACATCCACGTACATGGGATTTTTCATTACTTTGACTCTTACAAGTGTCATCTGTTGAGCCACATTTATCAGAATGCTCCAAGTAAATCACTCAAAGTTTGTACATGATACCACCTCCAAGTGATTTATTCCAACTTATGCAGGTGAACCCCTTGTTACAAATTTTTTACACTAGACTGTGAAATGGTTGAGTTTCACATTATCATTTAGAGCATAGCAGAAAAGAATACATCTACCTATAACAGAAAATAATTTTTTCCATTGACTGAAAACTGTTAAAATTCTGAAGCAATCTATGTTTGCTGCTATGAGTAACATTGGTATTATGGCCTAATAAACATTATGGATTTTTTCATTAAATGTTTCTAACAGCTATTTTAAAACAGCCATTTCATTGCACTTGGATTTTCCACAAAGAAAATTAAGACCACTGTAAAATGGTCAGAGAGCATAACTGAACAGACACGTAATTTGGAAGACTTTAGAAAGCCAATGTGCTTTGTTAGTGCTTTGTCATGAACCTTTTAGCCTGCAAACCACTTATGTCAGGTTTTCTCCCTCAAATTGTTGAAATTTTTTTCCTTTTGGCAGATAAAAGAACATAGGAAAAAAGAATGTGGGGGGAACAGGGGGGGCAAGGGAAGGAAGAAAGCAACCCTCCCACCAAAGTAAACACACAGAATGTGGAAACTGGCTGCAGAATGTAAAAGACATAAAGCAAGGAGTACAGCCAGACCTCTTTTCATTCCTCTTTCTGGCCAGACAGGCTCCCTATATCTCATTTAATGGCCTCATTAGTAATCTGAGTCGACTTTCTGTGCTGGTCTAATTTCCTAGAAAGATGCAGCTACTGCTCTGCAAATGGATACAGGCTGGGATGATTGGTAAAACCTGGCTCAGTTTATAGCAATGAGGGGGGCAAAATTCCCACATCCATTCTAGGGCTTCCTGCAAACACACTGAAAGTGGAAAATGGCACCAGCATACATCAACAGAGATCTATGGCAGGATGTTCTTGAAAAGGTCCACCTGTTAGGTTCAAGAAGGATTTTGCTCCTTCCAGTATATTACTGAATTTTTTGTCTGTATCAGAAAAAAATTGTATACTAATGACATCCATTAAAAAAGCCACAGAAGCAGAATAAGCCTGTAAAACTGAAAGGAGAGCTCCATACCAATCATTCCATCAGTTCAACAGCTGAAACACAATTCTGTGTTGGTACAAGAGAATTTCAGGCTGTCATCCTCACTGACAGAGTTCACTATCTGCCTCCCAATGAAATGAGAGCATGAGAAGGAAAGCAAGAATATCCCAGAACACTTGACACCACGATGGCATTTAAAACTCCATTTGTTCATATTTTGGTTGTTTTTTTTTTTTTTTTAGTGGAGATTCAATTATTTAGAAAGTAAAGCTTTTTTTTTGTACAGATTGCCATGTGCTCTGGGATGACCCTGCTTGAGCAGGGAGGTTGGACCAGATGACCCACTGTGATCCCTTCCAACCTGACCCATTCTGTGATTGGGTGCAGTATAAACACTGGCATTAGCATCACTCCAAAATATCTCATTCCTATGGACAGAACTTTTAAATGGAAGTCCATTGTCAAGGCTTGCCACAGAAGGAAATTTCTCTTACATGTCTGCTTTGGTCTTTACCTCCTGTGACTTGTGTTCCATAGTATCTTACCAGTTTGTACCTTGTTAATTGTCATCTAAATATTTTGTCCTTACCAATTCAATTCATATGGCACATTAATATTAAAACACACATTATTAAAAATACACTTAATATTACAAATTCACTTATTGTGCATTTCTGTGAGTTTACAAAAACCACTGTTTTTTATAAATATAAAAACTAATAAAAGATCATGTCTTCTCTTTGACACAGTAGCTATGGAATAGCCACAGGAATATCCATCAAGCAAAGGTGCCAGGAGGGTATAGACAAACCAAAATGTTTTGGCGATTCAAATAAACTCCTCTAGCTGAATCAGAAAATATATACACAAAATAAGTACATCTTAACAGCAATGTAGGAGCTTGTAGAACATGGTAAAATTATAATAGCACAGCACTTAGAGTGGACATAACAGAATTAGGGGAAGCATTGATAGTCTTTTTCCTCATGCCAAGCTCATGACAAAAAAACCCAAACAAACCAGGCACCCTCATCATCATAATCTGAAGCCAAATGTTAACCAAACTAAATGCACAACTATGCCAGTGGCTGAAGCAAAGAGCTAGAGAGCATTTCCTTTGGTTTTTCTCCATGTTCTAACAATCAGAACTACTTTAATACAGAATTGCTTCCTATCACAAGTGAAAGACAAATAGAAAAGAGATTGTGAAAGAAACTTGGAAAACAGGTTACTTAAATTTAAAGTGTTAGAAAGTGTCAAGGTGAAACTAGTTTGATAACCACAGGCCTCTTTCACAAACAAATAAGCCCTGGATTTACTACAGTGTCTGTTTTGCTCAGTTTTGTTCAGGGGTGTAATTATTTTTAAAAGAAAATTTTTCTTTTGAGCGCTGGGTCTTTCCTATAAACAGTGGTAATTCCCTTAGTCTTTATCAGTCATTTTCAGACACTCATGAGATCATAAGCCAGAACAAAGGAACTTCAAGGCAAATTTGGCAGTAGTTTTGTCTGGGGCTTGAATCCAAAAGTCTTAACATTTTCTGAAGTATTTGTCCTCCTTCATTCCTTTTTATTTTTGGCTTCATATTGTGAGACAGGTCTGCATGCAAATGTATCTGACATTAGTAGGCAAGAATATAACAGGAGACTTTCTCATACAAAACCCTCATCACTGGAGACAAAAGGACAGCTGGAAACACATCTCATGTTATCATTTACTTTCCGTATTTATTTGCTTTTGAAAATTTCTCCTGTTTTAGATTGTGTAAACAAAAATTATGGACGAGAAAAATGACTTAGATTAAGCTATTATAAAACAAAGTTATTGCTATTCTTGTGCCTGGAGAGGAAATAAACAAATAAACAGATATTACAGTATCCTCCAAAACACCCCAAAACCTACTGAATGAAAAAAGAAAGACAATTCCGAAATATTAATCTAATTTCATAATTCTTTTCCCACTGAACATGTTTTACCCTTTTTTTCCCCACTGAACATGTTCTACCCTCTGCATTAAATTTAGAGTCCCAAAATCAAGACTGCACTGGCTGATACCAATTGCCAGCTGGAAAATTAATAAGTGGCAGCAGTTAAACACTATATCACATCAGATTATTGAAAAATATTGAAATATTGACAATTATTAATGAACTATTACCATTAATAGTACTAGCATCTAGCCAGGGAAATACATTTTACAACCAATTTACCTGACTGAAAATCCATTTTAAAGGATGTCACTGCTTGTACAATGAGAAGTAATGTTCAGCAATTAAGTATAAAATATTCTTGAAGATTAGAAAGAAAAGGACAGACTTCTATGAGCTTTTTCATTATAATCTTTAGACAAAGATAAATGTAGTGTTCTGGTTCAATCCCCTCTTCTGGTCCTTGACAACATATAAAGAATTGAAAAAAAATTCTTTTTCACCTCAGGTTAGAATGCCAGATATCCATGTTTTCCTGAAGCATGCTTAAAAATTCAGTGATTAAGAATAAGGAGATGTTATAAATAGGTTAGTTAATTCAGGCTGATAATTTGTCTAATAAATTTTTAAATAAAAATATAGAATAGGACCATGTGCTATTAGATATATAAAACTACTAACTCAGAAAAAGCACCAAAGGAAAATTGGCTGCGGCAAGGACAGCTGGCTAGGGCCAGAGGAATTCAGTCATTTGCAGGATAAAAGGCAAANTTTACTTAGGTTTTGTAAATTTTGAAATATTCAAATTGCTTGCAATCATTGTATTAGCAGGATGACTATATTAAAAAAAAAATCTGCCAAGTTCACGCTACCTTATCAGGGTACACCACTTGGTAGAAGAAAAAGAACTGCACAGAAATGTGTCTGCCAACAATACTTGTTCTGAAGTCACAGAACCATCCACTGGCTTGGAATCACCTGCCTTGAACTCAGTGATTCATAACCCCTCTGAACAAACCCACCTGGACCCTTGCTGTGCTTCAACACATCAGGCTGGAGCGGGCTTTGAGCAACCTGATGGGGTGGAAGATGTCCCTGTGTGCCCCTGGTGACAGGCCTGTCCCTTGTCCAGTACAGAGAGTTAAATGCCCTTCTGACCATTAAAGGCCCCACCTCTCACACACGGATGCAGTTGATAAGAATCCCACTTTTATTACTACTGCAAGATCAGCACAGGAAACATCCAAAGATGGCCTGATGGTTATCAGTGTTTGTTCATCATAAAATCTAGAGCCATTAGGAATCCTTTCAGAAATGACACCTGATAATCATTTAATTTGCACAATAAAGCAGCAGATGAGTATGGGCAACCTACAGGCAGATGTTTGAAAATATACGTACAGCAACAGTGACTAAAAGTAGTCATGATCATAGAGGGGACAGAGAGTGAAAAAATCCTCCCTCCCCCCACCCACCCCAAAAACCAATAAAACCCAATCAAACTAACTCTAATCCTGTTCCTCACTGTAGGCACACAACTTTTCTTAATACGTGTGCAATAGTACACAGTTCCCTATAACAAGGGAGTCTTTCCCTGAACTGCAGTGATTAATTATATTGTGGTTGTGCAACATAAAACAAAATTGCAAGGCATTCACAGAAAACAGTCATTAAAAGAGCAGGATATAAAGTGCAGCAGTTGGTTCAAAAAAAGTAATTTTTTTTTTCATAATACGCTGCCATTTTCTATTTCAGACAAAAAGGAAACAGCTGTTTCAGTCCAGACCACCAGAGCCACTGTACTTTGTCAGCACTGAGGAATGACATTCAGCTTCAAAACCTCTGTGTTTCTTCCTTCCCAGTCACAGAGTAGGAATCAATAATTTAATCAAGTATTCATCAAGAGAGGGGAATATCCTATTAGTCTGTGCCTGCATTCCTTCCTCCTCACTTCTTCGCATCTCTTAGATTTCCAGAAGTGTACATCATTCTTTTTAGCTTAGCCAAAAACACAGCTCTATGAGTTTAAGAAAAAAAGAGTATCTGCAAATTCATGTACAACTTTCTAAACCTAGAAGTGAATACATACCCATTATAAACATGTCATAACTTTTAGAAAAGAGCCAGAAAATCCACAATGTAAAAGAAACTGAGGAACGGCACTAAAACACCATTTTTGGAAAAACAGTTCTTCTTGAAGAGACTTCTTCAATTAAACAGCCATCTCCATCTAAAAGATACTAGCGAGCACACATCGCAGTGATGCAAAAACCATGAAAAAGGATTTTGTGGCTAGTTGATTCGCTGGTAAACACATTTACATCTCCTAAATTACTTGCAAAGTACTAAGCTACTCATTTGTCATTTGACACATTTGTCCAAAGATGGGAGGAACATTGTCCACAATCTGAGAATGGATTTTTAACAGAAAAACTTGACGATCACCCTTATTTATTATTTTCTGAAGGCTGTAATGTTATTTTTTTTCATCATTCATGAACTAGTATCTTCACTACAAAGAAGGAGAGAACTCAGATTGAATTTAGTGAAAGGACAAAGATATAACAAGATAAAAAATAAAATAGTGACCAGATGGAAGGAGAAGGAAGGAAAGAAAGACAAAATAGGTGATCACGGCTATTAGGTTCTTGAGACAAAAGGACTCTTCTTTCATTCAATTTATTTAATCTAATTAAAACAATAATCTTTATTAGGCCACAGAAACTTCTACATAATATTATCAAATATTATCTCTAAAACATCTTAAACCTCTTCTTGCCTATGACAGTCTTTGTCTAACAAAAAGAACTGATAATTGCTACATCACTTGAAAGACATAAAATAAGATTTAAATCCATTAGATTGTAAAAGAAAATTATCATAAAAGTTCTCATTGGTTTTACTTCCTTATATATTTTTTAAAAGTTGTGCAAGGCATCACTCCAATTTTGAAGCACATTTTCCTGCCAAAACTGAGGGTCATATTAATGAAGTGAATAACTTGAGAGTAAGTCAAGAGCTCTGTTTATAAAAAGACTTGTATAATCTTTTTAACACAGGAAAAATGTAGTAACTTCTTAAAAATACATCAGTTAACCTGCAAACAGAAAAATAAGCTTCCAAGAAATAGAATCTGAATCCAAATGTAAGTTAATTAATGGATTTTTCTTAATAAAAGTGGTATACAAAACAGAACTCAAAATTATCTAACACAGTAGTGCACTATGTCATGTATTTACATGCCTGGACATCTCTTGTGTAGGCTATGGAAGAAATCCAGGCTCTGTTGATCAAGACTATTGTACCTAATAGTCTGCCTCCTGCCTGCAGGGAGAGGTCCAGCAAGCTCCTCTCTTATTTCCTCTGAGCCAGGAGATCAACAGAAGTTCAACACAACTCAGTACCACCACTGCCCTACACGAAAGCTGGAGTCCAAGTCCTAAAGCAGAAATACTGTAACAAAAAAGAAACTGTCTTTTGATTGGGATAGAAGATAAAAAAAACCTACCCCATGAAAATTGCTATGTCCTAGTCAGCAAGGGGCTCTATTCCTGGATGAGATCCCTCTGACTGCTGAACCTGAGGTCTTGATTGTCATAAAGACCTTTCAGATTTTGATGAATTTATATAGAAAGCAGTCACCTTCATGTTACCCTTAATATGAGGTGATTCCAAATATGAAGTTCCTTTCTCTCCACTGGTCTTTCTACAGACATGTTTGCCTAAGTAGTGCCTTCACACATTACTTTCCTCATTAAGTACCACCTCACTGTGCCAGTTGTTCACCCCACCCCTCTCCTTCCTCCTGCCTGTATGCAATCAAAGACAACTAATACTAGAAATAGTCTGCCCAGTAATTCAGCTCTCAGATAATGACCCTCTCTTTCCTACACCAACTATCTAGGTAGGAAAAAACCTCAAAATTTTAAAACACCCTGCACACCAGATGAATAAATCCAGTAAAACTTGTAGCAAATCAGAAGGTTTAGGGTTTTTTACACAGAACACTGCAAAGCCTTTATAAACAAATTGTAGATAAATGCATTCTAAATGCTTTCTTCTGTCTCTTATTGTACCAATTAATCTGGCTATACATCCTAAAAACACTGAAGGTACTGCATATTTTCAAATAATTGAATTTATTTAATTTCCTTTGATGTTTCCTCTTGAATGTAAACCTTGCTGTGAGAGATGAGTTCCCAGACAGAATGAGGGTGGAGATACAAAAGCTGAGCCAGCACATAAAAACACACCCCCCCTTGCAGAACAACCACAATCTCAGTGCTTAGCAAACGTGCAGCTCCCAGGCAGCAGGTCCCAGAGAAGCCACTGATGGATTAAGGGCAGAGAAGCACAGGTCCCTACTAGGTGGCACACCTTCAAAATAAACATTTCCTCACTGGCTGGCCAGCTGCTCAGAAAGCACATTTCTCATTATTATAAAGAATTTGCATGCTAGCTGAGCAAGCCAGATGGTTAAGAAGTATATTCACATTAATTATTTGGGTACTAGAAACAAAAAGCTCCTTCCTGGCTGCTGTCTAATCAAATATCAAACATTTCCTCTACACATGCAGCATGAGAACAGAACAACTGTGTCTCACCTGGGAGGGAAATCAGTGCAGTGGGTGGAGGCAGCTGGGGGGGTACATCAGAAGGAAAGGGTGGCTATGGTGAGGGAGGTAAGGCCTCAAACAGTCAAGAATTACTAAAGAAATTGTGGAAAGAAAAAAAAATACAGCAAATGCAGGAGGAAGGGAAAGATACAACCTTGATACAATCTGTAGTAGCCTAACCCCTGGTATGTAAGTTTTTTATACACGGTAAAAATAGTTGGGCAAAATACTTCTCAGCGATGTTGTAAATATTCTAAGTCATATATTATATTATTATACATTCAGGAAATATATTATATTATACATATACATTCAGGAAACCTGAAGATATAATAATGAACACAGTAGGATTTCATATTTCACACTTAAGGCACCAAAAAACCCTTATCAATGATACTGTAGCAAAGTAAATCAGTATCTATAAAAGCATTGTAAAGTTACATGCACTTTAAATCAAAGTGAGTGTCAAGATTGTGCCTGTATTTGGTTATTTTTCCTCAGTAGTATATAGTCACTGATTATCTACTCATTTTCATACCAGGACAATGTGTTCAGTGAATCACAGCTGTCCAGACACAAAGCCAAACAGGAAGTCAAACACAAAGGGGTTGTCTGTTTTGTCCCAGAACTTGGTGGGGTCTTGCGAGAACCCAAGACAGAAAAAAACTAGAGATGAACTGCCAGGTCCTGCTTTGGGTGCAGCACAAATGGCATCATCTCTCTGTGTTCTGGCTAGTACCTGGGCACAGTACCAGTCCTGAGGGACCGCAGCACTGCCCACCCCTGCATGCACACAGGGGACAGCTGCTAGAGAACATTGCTCCAGCCCCTCTGCAGCAGCAGGTCACACTGCAAGGGCACAGAGGGACACTTCAGGTCTCTTGGCCACTCAGGCCCCACTAAGATATGACAACTTCAAACAAGAATTTTAAGTCCAAACATACAGGATAACACTGGATAATGATGCTGCAAATGCATCATCTGAGAAAGCTATAGTTTCAAGCTAAAAAAACCACTCCAGCCTAGATCTATAAATCAATGGTTTCATCAACACAGTAATAACCCAAGAATGCAAAATTAAAACCTTAGATACAGAAGGGACTCCCATTTAATATATGTCACAAATACATCACAAAAGTGCACAAAAGAGTCTTGCTGGAGCATTTTTGCTGTTTTTCCTTACTTAACTTGTTGAATTGCAGGCAAGAAAATTTCACAGTGAGATTTTCAAAGAGAGACCCCAGTCCTCACAGAAAACATGACAGAACTTCTATGGAAATAGCTGTATTAAATCTATCTTTTCACATATGAAAATACATTCAAATTTCTGCTGGGGGAAGGGGCTTTGTCTAGCATGCAACAACTGCATCCAAGATTATTTAATTTTTCTTTTAAACTTATGCTTTGATACTAAACTTACAGAATGGATTTCTTCTACAACTTTAAGGAAACTACTTATACTGAACTTATTACATTACAGGGGAAAATGCAACCTGCACTTAAAAATTTGAGAAAGAGTTAGTCTCCTGTCTAGAAATCAACTTGTTAACTGTGACAGAAACCTTTACAAGAGGAACAAGACAATTAATGGAAAATCTTCCCTGGTAGCAGACAGTGTGCTTTCGAATCTTCCCTGGTAGCAGACGAGTGCTTCAACCAGTGCAATCACTCATCACTGAGGATGACTCAACCCTCCCTAAGGAGCATGACATTTGTGATTATTATTGATAAATACATCCTTGTCCTGGGCTGAGTTTACAATTTATTTCAACAGGAAAGGAAAACATTTTTGAAGATTAAATTATACCAGCTCTGTCCCCATGTGTTCTGGATTATATGCACTTGTGCAGTCCCAAAGGACGTGCTGCAGAATGCACCCAACTTAGTGTCCCTACAAAATAATTAAATGAGGACACATATTCTTGAAGGATTAGATCCAGGTACAGTATTTTTCTTTTGACTGGAATAAGATGGAATATCTTCTACATGCTATCACCACTTATTAGTAGTGAGTATGTATTAACAATAAATTATATTTACTTATATGAAGAAAAATGAAGTGCTTTTCAACATTACGTCAAAGCTTCATCCTTACCTCAAATAAGAGAAACAAGTTTTATGATAAAATATTGAAGGCAAAAGCTGTCAATATCAATATTGCACTGCTGGTAATAAAACCTTAGGCTAACAAAATCTGTTTAAAAGCCCACAAAATTGTTCATGTCTTATACTACTTATCTGCACTTAGTATTTCTTTTAACGTATGCAGTTTTAAAATCAACAACCTGTTTTACCCACTTCCATTTCTCTCAGTTGAATTTCATCTGCAAACACTGAATAACGTTTTAAATTTGGAAAGGGCCATGTTTTCTTTCGTGTCTCTTAGGAATAATATAATCAATATAATCAATGCCTAAGATTTACACAGAAATTGTATTTTCATCAAGTCTGCACTTGTATAAACTTTAGCTAAATACACCTTCAGATGGCAAATTAAAAGCCACAGTATTTTTAAACACAGGTAAGAAAGAAGAAGAAAACAAGAGCCTACATGAAACTACCCTCTTGAACCCCCAACATAGAAATGGTAGGGATGGAGTGGGGGTGAAGTGGTGGGGGACATCAAAGCCCTCAGACTGGCTAATGGCCAATCTTGCAGCATGTTGTACACACCCCTGCCCATCCCGAGTCTCTGTGAGCGATGCACACACAGAGCTCTGCACTCCCACCCTGACACACCCTGTTCCAGCAGGACCAGCCAAGAAGCCGCTGTGCTTCTCCAGTGAGATCAGAGCCAGCACACAGCATGGATTCCTCCTATTTGCCTACAGCAGCTGGGCTGGGCAGACAATGACAACAACGCAGCAACTGATCAGATTCTAACAAAAGTAAATTTTCGGTCCATTGAAAAGCTGAAAAATGTTTAGACACACATACAGCTGACATGAAAATGGCAGTGTCAGAACTGCCTTTCATTCCATATGAAAATTCACACCTTAATGGAGCAGTGGTGCTATGCATCAAATCATGAACACATCACACAGTAACATTCAGTTTGGGGGGTTTGAGTGGGCGGTTTTGTTTTGGTTTAGGGGTTTTGGAGTTTTCGTTGATAGTTTTTGGGTGGTTTTTTTGTTTGTTTGTTATTGTTGTTAATAACTCATATGCACATATTTGCTTAAGCTCAACAAGTTCCACTGGCAAAAATAACATTAAGTCTACCCTTACACAACTTAATTTTATTTTTGCATCGCACTCAGACTAGTTTTTTTTATTATAATCCAGAAAATATGAGATATTTTTGTGAACAAAGAAACATTAAATACATTGGAGTCCTCAAGCCTTCAAGTTCAACAGCAAAATCTGATTTTACAAAAGGAGGGGAAAAGGGTACTGAAATTAATTGTTGTAACTAAAAGCTCCCTTTTCATAAATCACCTTACACTTTTGTGTAAGGATTATTTCCATCATTTGTTTTCCTATCAAGGCTTTTTTTTTTTTTTTTTTTGAGGCTGAATGAGTACCACTTATGGGAAGCACAAAGTGCACTTTATAAATTACTTCCCTTTGTATAAAAGTCACGGCAAACCAATTTGGTTGAACAAAATAACTCTGCTGCACCTGAACTATAAGCTGGAATGCCATAAGTTTAGAGTTAAGGAAACAGGTGCATAAGAAGGACTAATGCATTGGTGTTAATTATCTAAAAGAATACCCAGCAGATAAGGCTGCCCGAGAGGAGATTCTGCTGCTCTTCCTGGTGCTCTCTCCTCTGTGCTTCTTCCATCTTTTCACAGATGTGGTCACCACTGCTTAGCAACCAAGGGGACATGATGACACAGAGGAAAATCCTCCATCTAGAGCTCACCCTGCTCCACATACAAAGCAGCAAAGTACCTTTCACAGCAAATTAGGAGGAATATGTTTTCTTTGTTACCGCAGAGGTACCAAGTGGGACCTCACACGTAGCTTCATGTGAGACGAATTTTCTTTCCTTGGTGAGTGCACAGGAGAGAACTTAACAAGCTGGAGGAGAACCTGAAACTTGTCGTTAAACAGCTCCCCAAACACTAATGCCAGGTAAATAAATACATAAATAAATAAAAGTAGAAGAAAAAAAAAAAAAAGGAGAAAGCTCCAATAGCGCGGGATGACAAAGAGAAAAGCGAAGACAAGCGACTCAACTGAATAGCCTACCTACTTTTACTCAAGTGCTCCAGCCGACCTCGAGGGAGAGCCCAGGCAGCTCAGACCCAAGTTCGGGCAAGACCGGCCAACCCGCCGGCGGGAAGGCCGCACTCACCTCTCCCATGCCACAGGTAGGTGCAGTCCGTGCGCCGCCGCTCCGCGCCCAGCGCCGCC
>VXAX01006240.1:20997-55299 GCA_013399835.1 Leptocoma aspasia
ATCTCCTTGGAGCTGGATCTCCTTGGAGCTGGGATCTCCTTGGAGCTGGGATCTTCTTGGAGCTGAGATCTCCTTGGAGCTGGGATCTCCTTGGAGCTAAGATCTCCTTGGATTTGGGATCTCCTTGGAGCTGAGATCTCCTTGGAGCTGGGATCTCCTTGGAGCTGAGATCTCCTTAGAGTTGGGATCTGCTTGGAGTTGGGATCTCCTTGGAGCTGGGATCTCCTTGGAGCTGAGATCTCCTTGGAGCTGGGATCTCCTTGGAGCTGGAATCTCCTTGGAGCTGGGATCTCCTTGCTGGGGAGCTCCCAGAGCTGTGTTTGATGCCAAAGCTGTGCCTCTGGATGGGATCCCTCACATCCATGGGATGCTGCGGACCAGAGCTGGAGCTGGGCATGGACCATCAGCTCCACAGGGAAACAGAGGGCGAGTGAGAGGGGTGGGAGGAAGCTGCACCTATTAAACAGCTCCCAGAAAATATCTCCATGATGCCTTTGTGAAGGCTGGCCTAGAACAGAGACTAGATGGAGTTAAAGAATTATTTAAGATTTATGAAAAGGATTTCCTCCATGGATCCACCTTGGGCAGCACAAGAGCCCAGCCAGGGCTGCACCCAAGATGAACCAAAATGGTCCCAAAATGGACACCGGGCACGGGCTCTGGCACTTTTATCAGTTCTGCTCCATTTGCACATTGGAGTTCATTGTCCAATTCCAGCTTTAGCCCATCAAGTCCCATCCTTCTTGTTTTTCTCTCTTCAGCCCACGTTGTTTGTGCTCTTGGGCTGAGATTTGGATCATTTGTCCTTGGTCCCCAGCTAGAGAAGGAATTGTTTTGTCTCCCTGCTCTGTGAAGAGAGCTCACCATCCCATAATATGAAGCTCAGACCCACACACTAAAGCAGCACAGAATCTGAAAAATATAAAAGCTAAAACCTGAGGCATCATCCAGGAGAAGAGTGGCTGCTGCCAAGGTATCGTTGTGGTTTATGTATTGAAGAAAGGACTCTTGACGACAAATTCAGAAGGCTAAAATGATTTATTAAAATGACTCTATCATTCTAGTATTTTTTTATATCTGCTCAACAGAGAGCATTCTCCATGCTCCTGCTGCTGCTTCGTCCAGGGAATGTCCTGAATGCTTACAATATCAGAAAGATAAAGTAATTTTAGCTTCAGTCTCCTCATAGGTAGGAGGAGGCCGACCAATTCCATGTCCTTGAAGAACAGACACAGATATTTTGTTTACAGAAAGCTTATACAGAGTAAAAGAACAGTAAAAGGATGTTCTCCCATGGGAAAATGATCAGAAGGCTCACACACAGAGAAACTTATAATGTGTTCATAGCAACACCAAGGAAAACTGGCAAAACTCCTGCGGTGGGGCTGGAGCTGCTGCTGGAGGAACCAGCAAGGCCCAAACAGCACAAGCAGAGAAGGGCAGGTCCCTGTCCCCACCTGGGGCCACCAGACCGAAATCAGGGGCCCTGCCACTTATTTTAGCCCTCTGAGTGCTCATCATCCATGAAAACAGAGCCTGAATCCACCTGCCAGAGGGAAATAATGTTTGGAGGAGACCATGAGATGTCCCCTTCTCCTATTGCAAGTGTCTCCTGTGGGGCTCTCTCAGTGTCACCAGTCTGTGTCCCCTCTCTCTCTGAGTCCACACCTTCTCTCTTCACATCAGGAACCTCCTTAGTGGTGTTGGAATATTCCCAGGAGCTTTCTCCCTAATATATGTCCAGGATCTAAAATAATAAGGATAATAACATAAATAATTTGCATATAAAAATAAGAATTTAGCTGTATATGAGTGGCATCTTGTTAATAATATTGTTAATTCGGTGTTTAATACTTAGACTCACATTTTTTTTCTTGACATCTGAAACTTTCCTCCAGCAGGTTTTTGGCACACACCCCCTCCTCTGAGATTTGAGGAAAACGTCAGTTATTAGGAGAGAGTTTTAGATAAGTCATAAATAGAAATTGAGAAAAGGAAAACCAAAAACAACAACAACAAAAAATTCTACAAAAACAACCAAGAAAAAAAAATCTTGAAATTTTGAAATCAGGAGTTGATGATGTGGCTGACACAAGGAGGAATCTCCAGTCTGATCTCAGTGTTGTTACGAGCACGAAAGCCTGAAAATCGATGGAATTTTTAATTAAAAGCCTGAAAATCTATGGCATTTTTGAATAGAATAAACAATCCAATTTACAGGTGTAATTAGGTAACCCCCTAATTTCATATCCTTTTTAGAATCATCTCCATCACAAACCCCTTGCAGTCGTAGCTCTTAGTTTTCCACTCTTTTACCTTTCCCATCTTTCTCCTGTCCCTCTTCTTTCTCTCTTGATCCCACCCAGTCCCCAAAACAAAAAGTTTTTGTGTCTCGCTCACACCTGTCCAGGTGGGATAAGAGGAACCCAAGGATCGCCTTTCTTCCTCCTCATTTTCTTCTCCTCCATGCCGTGTTTTCCATGAAATCAGAACTGGCATCCCACACAGGGAAGGTGCAAAATAGAAGAAAAGGAAGAGTTGGACGCTGTGGAAATTGGGGGTTGCAGCACAGGGCAAGGACCAGGATTCCCGTTTCCAAGGCAAAGCTGGAGTTTCAGGGAACACCTGCTTTGTTCTGATGGGGAGTGTGAGCAAAGCCAAGGAATTCCAGATTTTCAGCCTCTTCATCAAAATCAAGGTGAAGGAAACTGAATCGGGAACTTTGGGGATTCCAGGAGCTGCAGCCAGAGTTTGTGTTCACACCTACACCTGCAGTTCACGAGCCCTGGGGGACGGGTTTGGTGCAGATTGGAAAGCCAGGAATGATATAAAGCCCTAATCAGTAGTTCACACTTCTTCCTTACCCATGGATATCATCACGTCCGTGCTGGGTGAGGGGCCAGAGAATGGGATTCTCCACTTCTGGTGTGCCTTGCGTGGCATCTCCACTGCAGGTGGTGAGGGGAGGAAGGGATTCCAAGGTTTAATGGAAAGCTCATGGATTGGGATGAGGACAAGGAGAGGTGTGAGGTGTCCCCAGTCCCAAAGGCACCCCCGGCCTCTCTGGGATCCAGGCAGCACTCAGAGCTCCTTGGAAGGTCATGGATGAGGGAATGTGACAGCATCCATGGGCTAAATTGCAATGGAACCACATAAAGTCCAAGTGGGCCAGGAGCTGGACTTCCATGATCCTTGTGGGTCCCTTCCAGCTCCAGATATTCCATGATTCTACGATTAAAGCAATGAGAGAAGTGGGAGTCCCTCTCTAAGTCTCTGATTTATTGCCTAAGAAGGTCAGGAATCCTTTTCACCACAGGGCTCCAACTTCAGGGGGAAGAAGAAATCCAAGGATCTTTTCTCTGATATAAAATTTTCCAGTAATTCTGAGGAGGGGCTGACCCAAGCCTGAGGTCACCCAAAATATTTCTCTCTCTTTCAGTCTCCTCTTCTGTGTGTCACTGCTTGGGAAAGGTTTGTACAGGACCTCACCCATGCAATGACCTCATGACATCCCAGGATCACCTGTGAGGGACCAGACTGATGCCTTGTGAAGGTTGGCCTAAAACAGAGACTAGATGGAGTTAAAGAATTATTTAAGATTTATGAAAAGGATTTCCTCCATGGATCCACCTTGGGCAGCACAAGAGCCCAGCCAGGGCTGCACCCAAGATGAACCAAAATGGTCCCAAAATGGACACCGGGCACGGGCTCTGGCACTTTTATCAGTTCTGCTCCATTTGCACATTGCAGTTCATTGTCCAATTCCAGCTTTAGCCCATCAAGTCCCATCCTTCTTGTTTTACTCTCTTCAGCCCACGTTGTTTGTGCTCTCGGGCTGAGATTTGGATCATTTGTCCTTGGTCCCCAGCTGGAGAAGGAATTGTTTTGTCTCCCTGCTCTGTGCAGAGAGCTCACCATCCCATAATATGAAGCCCAGAGCCACACACTGAAGCAGCACAGAATCTGAAAAATATAAAAGTTAAAACCTGAGGCATCAGGATCATCTAAAATTCCTTATCAAATTCACCTCACCTCCATTTGGGGAGCACAAAACCTCTGTTTCAGGGTTTGTTCTCTCTGGCCAACGCGAGGCATTCGGGCTGTTGGATTTTTAGGACACGGCCGCCAAGTCAGACACTTGAGAAAAGCCAAAATGAGGAACTGGAGAAGCCAAGGAATGATTCAGAACAAGTGCAAGATGAGAGAGTGGGAAGCCACAGCGTCTCCTCTGCATGTCCAAACAGGGCAAGGGTCCCACAAGGCAAAAAACAAAGTCAGGTGGGCTGGGAAGAGGCAAAAAAAAAGGCGTCAGAGCTGAGAGAGGCGGGTGAGAACAAGCCACGGAAATGTGGCCGCGGCCAAGCTGCAGATGGGGCAGCCAAAAGCAACTGAGAGGCTCCTTCTGATCCCAGATGGGTGGAGAAACCACAGCTTTGGGTTTCTGCTCCTGTCCGGAGCCTCCTGGGGAAGGGGCTGTGGTCAGCTGCAACCCGAGCGGTCAGGCGGAGGAGGAGAAAGGTGAGGGTGGAAAAGAGATCAGGGGAAATGTTCCCCTGGATCCCTGGAAGTGCCCACGGTTGGAGGGGCTTGGAGCACCCTGGGATAGTGGCAGGTGTTTCACTGGAACAAGATAATTTCCAAGGTTCCTCCCAATCAAACCCACTCTGGGATTCTGGAGGAAATATTCAGGGCCGTGTCAAAACTTAACTCCATCAGGTTGCTGCTAATCTCAAACATTAATTAATCAAAGCCCCAGTACCTGAACTGATGATTTTCCTTTTCCTTTGGGGAAAAACATCCATTAGGAAGAAAAGAAAAATAGATTTTCAATCATCTTCCCCAAATCCTCAAAAATAAGAAAATAAGAATTTATCCACCCCACAAAACAAATGCGTGATTCGCAAGAAATAAGAAATAAATTAAACCAAACAGTATATTAATAATTAATTTATAACTAACTTGAAATATTAATAGTATTAATAGTGAAACTGGTACAGGGTTGGTTATAAAAAAAGGAATAGTAAAATCTGAGACTTCCGTCTTTATTTATGGAGGAAGGGATGATGGAATAAGTTGATAAAACATTTTTGCCAATCTTCACAATATTTGATATTTTTCTTGCAGTTTCAGCTTGAAGGAATTAGTCATTATATGGGGAAATGAGCTCTTTTAAAACAAAACAAAAAACAAACCAATTTTCAACTTTTTTTTTTTAGCTTTCATAGTGTTCAAACGAATCCTGAGGAAGTCAACTT
Organism: Leptocoma aspasia; assembly: GCA_013399835.1. Classification (NCBI taxonomy): domain Eukaryota; kingdom Metazoa; phylum Chordata; class Aves; order Passeriformes; family Nectariniidae; genus Leptocoma; species Leptocoma aspasia. The sequence goes on from VXAX01006240.1 coordinate 26,253, forward strand.
TAAAAGAAAAATAAATATCATCCTGTTCAATGAATTTTTTAATCAGAATTTAAGGTCTTTCTCCTTCTTTTATATCTTTTATTTTTCCCAGCTTTTCTGTGCTCCCTGAGAGGATTAATAATTTAAAATGCTATTATTCACACCAATTTAAACAGATTTATTCTATTTTAATACCTATTAATGAAGGAAAAATCAAATTTGTTTGGAATACCATCATCAAAACAGGATCTCAGACATTTATAACAAAGGCATTAAAAATAAAACTATCAAGAATTAATTTAATTTCCTTTCTTTGCCTTTCTTAAGTACAGAGTCTGTGTAGAGCCTAAGCTGTCTTTGGAGACAGAGAAATTAAAAATTTCCTAATTTCCAAGATAGAAAATGGAATAGAGGATGCCACTCATTTTATTTTAGTTATTGACAGAATGAAAGTAGGATGGTGTCTCCCTAGAGAATGTGAATTTCCCTACTGATGCCTTGTGCAGGCTGCCCTAGAGCAGAGGCTGGGCAGAGTTACAGAATAAAGCAGGGATTTATTCAAAGGATTTCCTCCATGGATCCACCTTGGGCAGCACAAGAGCCCAGCCAGGGCTGCACCCAAGATGAACCAAAATGGTCCCAAAATGGACACCGGGCACGGGCTCTGGCACTTTTATCAGTTCTGCTCCATTTGCACATTGCAGTTCATTGTCCAATTCCAGCTTTAGCCCATCAAGTCCCATCCTTCTTGTTTTTCTCTCTTCAGCCCACGTTGTTTGTGCTCTTGGGCCTGAGATTTGGATCATTTGTCCTTGGTCCCCAGCTGGAGAAGGAATTGTTTTGTCTCCCTGCTCTGTGCAGAGAGCTCACCATCCCATAATATGCAGCCCAGACCCACACACTAAAGCAGCACAGAATCTGAAAAATATAAAAGCTGAAACCTGAGGCATCACTACATTCATAATCGGGGCCTGAAGTGATGGGCTCTGGTGGCGTTCCCAGCACTGCAGGCAGCTGGGGTGACATTCCTGCCATCACCAGAGAGAAATTCCCACCCCTAAGATGTTGGAATGACCCCAGCCAGGAGGCTGATCCCAGAACTGGAGCCAGGCTGGGAGAGCTGGGAATGTTCCCCTGGAGAAGGGAAGGCTCCAGGGAGAGCTCAGAGCCCCTTGCAGGGCCTGAAGGGGCTCCAGGAGAGCTGGAGAGGGACTGGGGACAAGGCATGGAGGGACAGGACACAGGGAATGGCTTCCCACTGCCAGAGGGCAGGGATGGATGGGATATTGGGAACTGGGAATTCCTGGCTGGGAGGGTGGGAAGGCCCTGGCACAGGGTGTCCAGAGAAGCTGGGGCTACTCCTGGATCCCTGGAAGTGTCCAAGGCCAGGCTGGAGGGAGTTTGGATCACCCTGGGACAGTGGAAGGTGTCCCTGCCCATGCAGGGGGTGGCACTGGATGACCTTGAAGTTCCCTTCCAACCCAAGCCCTGCCGGGATTCTGGGATTCCCGTCACATCCGTAGCCTGCTCGCTTTTCCCGGCACCTCACTGATGTCACATCCCTTGGAAGAAACCTCCACCAGCCCCAGGGATTGAAGAGGGCATTTCTATCATCACATTTCTCCGATCCCTGTCTCGGTATTGTCTGCAAACAGTAGGAGGACGGGAATGCAGCCCGGAGAGCCGGGAGTCATGGACACCTCCTGTTGGATGGAGGACAGGAACCAGCCACGCTCGTTAGCCCTTAAATTAGCAAAGCGCTGCCAAGGTAACGGCTCTCTCCACAATATTGTTGTCTTGACTAAACAACTTTCCCTAAGCTCCGTTGAAATAATCTGTTTTTTCACCTGCAGGAGTGAAACATTCGAGCCGACATTCCAAGACGGATCTGGTTAAGGCCATAAAAATTTTGTGGTAACCTATATATTATTTTTATGCATATGCTTAACACGATGTGTTTTATGGATGTGCTAAAGTGCAATAAATCACCCAAAATGTGGTGTAAAACACTTCAGGCTCTTAGCAGGGTATCAGATATTCCATACAACCACGGGCTTGTGCAGATGCAGGAGGGTAGGGACATGTCATCTCCTGGGAATGGCAGAAAGATGGGAATATGGCTTCTCTTCTGCATGGGAGGTCGGGAGAGCAGCCCCTGGCTCTGTGACGGATTAGCAGCCAAAATGAAGACAGAATATGTGGAAGAACGGCGCAGCTCCAGCCTTTACTGGGTGTAATCCCAACAACTGGAGTTTCACGGGAATTATGTTGCAGGAGAGAGGAATTCTGCAGGAATTCTGTCTCTTCTGGTGGATAAAGACAAATACACTGGAATTCCTGCTTCTGCAGAAGCCCAGCATGAAAGTGCTAAGGAAAACTGAACCCCTCAGCTGGCTCTGCTGAGGGTCAGGATCCAGAGGGGATGAGCCCTGGATTAACCTGCTGTTCCCAGCTCCCTTGGATTTATGGATCTGGGATGAGCACCATTCCATACCATGCCCTTCATTTTTTCAACTCCAGCAAGTGTGGCCTAAGTATAGACGCTTAAGTCAGGCTGGAAAATCATCCAAAGAGCTTTTCAAGTTAAGGGATTGGAAAAAATTGGAGATTAAGGTGCTTCAGAATTTTTCATATCCTGTTTATCCTCTCTAAGTCATGTTGGAAAAACTGGCATGAAAGAAATTTCCCTCTTTTACTTAATTTTTTAAATTAAATGTGATCATCATGATCCTTTTTGCTTATAACACTTACAAAATGTTAGAAATCAGTTAAAAAGAGGGACTTGTCACAGGAATTTGGGAAAATATTTGATCTCATTGGTCTGCAGATTTGAAATCCTGCTCCAGTGATCATCAGTGAAGGACATGGTGGGAATCTGGGAATGTTGGGGCTGTCCTGTGCAGGGCCAGAATTGGATTCAGTGATCCTTGTGACTCCCTTCTAACTCAGGATATTCCATGATTCAATATCCTAAAGCTTTAAATGTGTAAAAATCAGGTGGATTTCCAAAAAATGGTGCTCTGAGCAGAGCAGGGGTAAAGAAGTGAGTGTTTAATTTAACGTTTTTACTGCTTTTTGACTGACTGGCATCAGGGAGCTCTTCCTGAGGGAGCTGCTGGTGATTTCAGCTGTCCAGGAACTCCCAATCCCTACACCCTGGAGTTTAGGATAAAGCAGCTCCAAGAGAAGCATCGGATGGGTGATGTGGCAGGAGAGCTGGAAGCTGGAAATATCCCAACAAGTTTCATATCCTGCCAGTGCTCCACCAAAACCAACACATTTCCCCAGAGCACTTCACTCTCATCGAGGTGATGAAATGTTTTCCAATGGAAAAAATATTCCATGTGACCAGATCTTATAAAAGGTCAATTCAGGCCCCAATAAAATTAATTTGGGTTCTTTGAAAGTGGCCATCCACAGGGGACCAGGTAATTTTTTGTTTGTTTTAACAAATAATTTGTTTGTTTTCACTTGAGGAAACTCCCGTTGGCTTTGGCTGAGCTCAGGTTTCAGCCCTAAGAACAGACAGTCAGAAAACTCCAAATTGTGGAGTTAAATGTGCTGGAAAAATGGCTCTGGAGAAACAGGGTGGATAATTATGGAGCAGGAGATCTTTTTTGGGGTTAGGAGTGAGAGGAAAAGAAGAATCAGACAGAGACAGTGGCATAAAAGGTCTGAAAAGCAAAGCCTGCCCCTTTGTTTTAGCTGAAATCCGTGGGATTCAGCATCCGTGTAGTGTGAGCTCTCATGGACCAATTTAGAATCAGCCTCAATTTCCCAAAAACCAAAAAATCCCACAGATTCCCAAACGCACAGGAGAGGCTCTGCAACAGCAGGAGTGTGCAACATCAGGCAGTGTTTGTTGGTGTCCGGGGACAAACCCAGATCCTGTGCCTGGAAGTTTGGGAAGTCTCCTGTCCTAGAGGAGTTCATGGAATCACCAACCTGGCTGGAGGATCACAGCAGTGATTTGGAGTTCTTCTCTCCCTGCCAGCAAAACAGGCACCAGAGCCTCCCAAAACATGGGAGGGGAAAGGAATAAAAAGCGGGGAAGAAAAGGGAAAAATAGGGAAAAATAGGGAAATCCAGGACAAGGCAGCAATGCCGGGATCAGACACTCGAGGCTGGGTTTGGGACGTGGCTCGGAGATGGATTTATGTTCTCGGGGCAGGACACAGAGGGACAGGAGGACGTGAGAGCCGTGGGGTGTTGTGTGGGTGAGGAAGGGGAGGAAACTCCACTACCCCCATTTTTTTACTTTTCTGCCCTTCTCACCAAACTTTCAGCACGTCAGTCCCAAATTTCAGTGAGGAAAAACTGGGAGATGCTGGCGGGAAAATGTTGGTGAGTTGCTGAGAGCCCTCAGGGTGTTTCCAGGTTAACCATCCCAGAAACATGGAATATCCTGAGTTGGAAGGGATCCATCAGGACCATCAATCCAACCCCTGTCTCCACACAGGACACCCCAACAATCCCACCCTGGGCATCCCTGAGAGCGTTGTCCAAACGCTCCTGGAGCTCTGGCAGGGTTGGGAATGTGCCCATTCCCTGGGGAGCCTGGGCAGTGCCCAGAGCCCTCTGGGGGAAGAACCTTTTCCTAAATCCAACCCAGCCCTCCCCTGACAGGGATAATGATTCCACCACTTCCCTGGCATCCTGTGCCAACGCTTGACAACGCTTTCAGGGAGATATTTTTTCCTAAACCTCCCCTGGTGCAACTTGAGGCCTTTTCCTCTTCTCCTGTTCCTTGTTCTGTGATTCAGAAGTGGCCAGAAGGATCTGCTACCCTCAGATTTGAATAAATATAGATAAAAATAGATAATTCTTTCAATAAATCTACATTTAAACGTCATAAAATGATGTCCTAAAGGATTTTTGGCAGCTCAGTTGAAGTGTCTTTGGAAAACCAGATTAATTTGAACAGACAAGTTTAAAAAATCCAGCTCACGTGGATTCCCACTTCCAAATTTGGGATATCTTCCTTTTGGTTCTGCTGTAAATATTTCAAAAAGAAAGTAGAGCACTTTCTTTGTTTCTTCCTCACGTTCCCAACTATTAAAACAGGATTAAAATATTGATTTATTACAGCATTGAGAGGGATACAGCTCCAGTGTTTTTTATGTAATTCGGACCGAAGCTCCCTTTTTATCTCTGCTGCCAAGAGCTGGAATAGTCCCTTCCCATGACTGCCTGAGTTGGAAATGTCTGCCAAAAGCACGGAGATTCCCAAACTACTCCTGTCTTCCAGTGATCCATGAAAAAGAAGCTTCCAAATGCTTCCTCTAGGCAGACAAAAATATCAAACCGCTCAGAATTAAGAATGGCTTGAGGAAATTCAGTGATCTGCTACCCCAAAGCCTCTCCCTAGACCTAAAGTCAGAGACATCAAAGCTTGGACTGGCCTCAAGGCTTAAAATTCCAATTATTTTTAAGTCCCACAGCTTTAATTTTTTAAGTCTGGGGAGTTTTTATGTCTTTCTTTTCCCACTTAAAGTGCCCTCAAATGTGAATTATGTCGTGACCTGGAGCAGCAGAACAAATCTGAGCACATATTTCAGGTCACCCAGCCCTCCAGACAACCTGCAAGTGGTAACAACCTTTCATCACCTCTCCCCTTTTCCTGCTGGAAGCGGGAATATTGCAGCCCACTGGATTTTGTGCTGCTTTCCCTGTGGAGCAGCTGGTTTGGATCTGGAAGTTGTGTAGCTGCACTTGAGTTGGTGCTGAACCTGAATTATTTTGTCTCGCGGAGCTGTGCCTTTGTTGAGCCATAAATTTTCCTGCTGGAAGAATTGTATCTGAAATTTTTAGGGAGAAGGAAGGAGGGGAAAGAGGGGAGGAGAATGGACAGGAGAAAGAAGGAAAAGGGAAAAGAAAAACAATATCTCTGACACTTTTTTATTTTCCGCTATATTAACATATTTCTTTCTGCCTTTTTTTTTTTCCCTGTAATGTTGAAAATAAAGGAAAAACAATTTTTCCTCTAGCCAGCCCATGAAAATCCAATGGCAACACAGCGGTGATTAATCTGGACAATCTCACTTTTCCATTTCAGTTGCTTCCCAGTGTGTCTCCAAGTGAGATGGGAAAGGGAAGGATCCTTCCAGCCCAGCAGGCCCTGTCCAAGGTTCTAGTCCAGCTTCCCACCAGCAGCATTCCCTGATATCCTCACCCACATCCCAGATTTATGCTAAAGCCCCCCTGGGAGCAGCTTCTGACTGTAATTGTACAGTCAGACATTCCAACCCAGCTGCAGGGAAAGAGGGAAGAGCCAGGAGATGGAGACAGGTTTGAGTGGTTTTTTCCCTGGGTTTCCAAGTGGTGTCTTTGGAGCTCTCTGAATCCATGGGAGACCCACAGGGAGCAGCATTCTTTTTCTGGGAAGAAAAGTGGGAAGTTCAATGTTTATGCCTTCATTGGGGGTTTCTACCAGGGTTCTGTGGCTTCCAAAAGATCCTGGGTGGGCCACACCCCACCAAAAGGCACGAGAAGTATTATTCGTTGCTAATTAGTCTTTCTGCTCAATGGAGTAACAGTTAGGTAATTAACACGAGCTTCGTGAGAATGGCCATTTATGGGAGAATTAAGATTCCCAAGGTTTTTAGGGCATTTCATTCCCCAGCTCCTCTCAAAGCCCAAATTTTACACACAACATGCAGAGCCAAGTTCCAGAACCTCCCTTGCATTGTGCTGGTCTTTCTGGGTAATTTATGAGGAGAGGAAGAAAAAAAATTATTATTATTATTATCATCACCATTATTATAATTATTACTCCTGAGAGTGCCAGGTGTTGCTGGGAAAAACAGATTTCGTTGGTGGCAACAACCACAACCAACTTTCCTTTCCATAGCCTGGAGAGATCCAAACTTGGCACAGCCCACGGACAACTTCACCAGGACAATTTTGCTGCTTGAAACAACACCTCACTTTGTGTATTCCTTGAGCCAGCCTGGAATTTAATCCGTGTTTCTTTAGAACTGAGTCACACCAGGCTGTTGATCTGAGCATTCATTAACGAGGGGTATTTCATGGAAGGCTAAAGAAATCTAAGACTGCTGTAGGCTGGAATGAAAGCCTTGGTGGTTCGTAGCTTGTCCTCAAAAATGGTTTTCTTGTCCAAATACGTGACTTGAATATATTTGTAAAATAATCAATCTGTGGGACCACATCTGTGCTAATGAACTGAACAACGCCCACAGTGCTGGAATTTATTAAGTGGTCGGAACAATCTATAGCAGGAATTTAAGACGTTAAGTATCCTCCCGATTTAGAGATGATTTGAGCATTTGAACATTGCTGGTACCACAGGTTGTCCAGAGAGATTGTGGAATCCCCAGGCCAGGCTGGACTGAGCTTGGAGCAGCCTGGGACAGAGGAAGGTGTCCCTGCCCACGGCAGGGGGTGGCACTGGGTGATCTTGAAGGTCCCTTCCCGCCCAAAAACTTCTGGGATTCTTCACACACACAGATGACAAGTGTCACTATTGAGCTAAGAACAAAGCGCACGACTCCACTCTTCAGAAGGTGAAGAGAGAAGAAGTTTAATGAAAATAATTCACGCCTTTTATAACGTGATGCGCTAAGGTAAGACCTGATTGGTCTTATGCAAAATATCCCTGACTCCATTGGTAAATTAAGAATAACACACTCCAAGGACAGCTACCCTAAACAATAGCTACTGCAAAGAGAGAGCAACAGTTGTTTATAATTCCTTTCTTCAGTTCCCAGACTAAATTACCTCTGTTCTTTCTCCGACTGAGTTGACAATGTCCATAGGCAAGGACACAGAGGATGATGGATTTTCATATCTGTGTCTCACATAATTTTAGGTGATTGATCCAAGCCTTTCAGAGACAGAAAAACATGGAATAAGACTGGTCTGACCCTGGATGCACATCTTGAGCTTATTTGTGTCCAGTTCCCACATTTTCTATTTCTTTACACATCTTTCCTTGGCCTTTTATTCCCTGATGTTCCTTTTCTTCTGCTTTTAAGACAGTGGTGGCTTCAGGCTGTCCCCAAGTCATCCCTTTTTTCCCTTGGCCGGAGCACGATTCCTGGATGAAATTCCCTGGTTGGCACCATGTCATTTCCTCTCCGAGGATGGGTGTTGGAGTCCAGGGCACAGGGAATGTTTCTCTGCCTGTTTTGGGAAGCCCTGATCCTCAGCAGAGCACTGCTTTTGACCTTCATCCCTGGAGGAAGTTCCCAAGGCTTTGGGATGAGTTGGAGCACACAGGTGTGCACTAGATAGTGGTGTGTAGTAGTGTAGCTTGTCACAGGGTGAGAAATTTGGGGTTTTAGAATTTAGTATGAGAGTGGATAGGAGACAAGATGGAGGATTTTGGGCGTTGTCTCCTCTCCTTCTTGTTCTTCTCCTGCTCCATTTCCTGCAGTTTTGGTGGCACAAAGTCATTGGTTAGAGAAAGCCACAGTGTGGGTGTTATGTGAACAGATTAATAAGAGTTATTGGTAGAAAAGTAGAAACAAAATCCGTGTTAGAAGTTAATTGGGTGAAATAGCTTTAAAAGACCTCGAATCTGTGTGCCCGGGCTCCATTTTGTGCCTTGCTCCTGGTGTGCTAGCTCTGGTGCACTGGACTGCTGATAGGAAAAAATAAACAACAGACCCAAGACCAAAAAACCAAGAGTCTGGTCCCTTTTTCATCCCTGGCACAGAACTCACGGGGGAACCCCTCACAGGGCCCACAGGGGGGGTTCCCACTCTTGTTGGTTCCACCAGAAACCAACAGATGACGGAGCATGGAGCTCCACAGATGTGGAGCACTCCATGTCCTCACGTGAGCAGGAGCAGCCTTGGGGCTGCATTTACACAAGCAAACCTTTCATAGTGCCAGGGGGCATTAAGGGGAAGGGCCAAAGCCAGATTTTCCCCTTTTATTCCATTTCTCAGGATATTCTGATATCCAGGCAGTGAACATGTGGGGGTTGTTCAAATCTCGATTCTGCGAAGTCATCTTCCCAAAATCATCTCCTTTTTGCTACGGTGTGAGAAGGAGAAAATTCCCATTTTACAGAGTGGTGTTTATGATTTTGGCTTATTGGGGTCTGTAGGAAATGAGCAGAGATCTGTGAAGGTCAGAAATAATTTAAATTTCAAATCTTCCCTGAGTTCTCCTCTACCAAATGGCAGCATGAATTTCCCCAATTCAACATCCACAGACATTTTTTTTTCTGTTTCATATTTCACTTTTCACTATTTCACTCACATATTTCACTAAATATTCTTTTAGTATAAATTGAATGGGTCTGGATTAAAAATCAAAAGAAATTAAACCATTTATTTCAAGTATTTTGGGAAAGCCTTCTCCAGAGGCAGGATTGAACACTGCCTTTTTGTCTCCCTGATTATTTGTGCCAGAGGAAAATCAGCGGGACGTGCTATTAAATGGGTCAGAGATGGCTCCAGAAAAACCACACTCCCCAAATCCCTGGAGGCAACATCTCCAGGGCTCAGGAGCTCCCAGGTATTTTTAAAACCTCCCCAACCCTGAGCCTCCCAAGAGTCAAACCCAACAGAATGTGTGGCTGTAATGACAGAGATATTAATTAAACACATTACCCACCAGGAATGTGTCTGTTGTCACCTGCAAGGAAGGAGAGTGATCCCACGGTTCATGGATTTCATGGAAAGTCAAATGATGTCAGGCTTCTGAAGAAGTTGCCCGTGGAGAAGTGCAGACAAACCAAACTCTGTTCCTCCCCAGCAGAAAGGTGGTTTGAAACCACGGGATATCAGATATTTGTGATCCCAGAGTTTTTTCCAGGCTCCTTCTGTCCATCCTGTTTTTCTGGCTGTGCTCTCCAGTGCAAAGGATGAAGCAGGACCTGCAGTGAGGCTGTGGATTAGCCTGGGGGAAAATCCCCAGGGGACCTGGTGTGGTGGTGTGGGAGATGGATTTGAGGGGAGTTCTCAGGGCCTGGCAGAAGGCTCACACAGGATGGAGCTGTGTGTGAACTCTGGGATAAGGAATGCTGATTTAGAAATGCCATGGAACAGGACAGACATTGCTGGGAGAGAAATGGAGCTAGGAACAAGTTTCAAAGGATGGCCTTGGAAATCAGACTGGATACTTTGGAGAACTAGAACTATGAAAGATGCATTGTAATATAACCCACAAGGGGTAATTTTAGATGATTGGCTTTAAGGTGTTTACAGCATGGTGTGACAAAAGCTGATAGGCAAAAAAAATGCTTACAGTGTATTTTAATTAGGGAATAGTTAACTTCTGATTGTGATGGTGTGAATTATAGCATCTGTATTGTCTCACCCTTCACATGAGACTGAAAATGGAATAAAAGGTTTTTGAAGTGCCTCTCAGTTACCCCATCTCTGGGTCAGAAAAGGGCTAAAATCCGACATGGTGAGAGGTGTCCCTGCACATGGCAGGGGTGGAACTGGATGATCTTTCAGGTCCCTTCCAACCCAAACCATTCTATGACTCTATGAAATTTTTTTTAACATTCTCAAGAATTCATAAGGATGTTCCACAAAACCTGATGCTCAGGATCAGGATTGAGGATCCCCTTCTCTAAATCCTAGATTTTTTTTTTCTTTAATTTTTTTTTTTGTTTTACCTCATGCTCATGTGAGCTAAAGTGGCAACTGAGATTTAAAACTTCCCTCAAGTTCCCAATTTTCCAAAAAAAAGAAAAAAGTTCCTGCCAAGTTTATGGATTCCCATATTCTGCGCAACGTGGTACCCCAAATCTTTGTGAGATTTCACATCTTGCTTAACAACTTCTCAAGTCACCAGGCAAAAATTAATTGGCTTCTGCACTTTTATTAATTTATACATCACAACGGGAGGTTCATTTTTTGGGCTGGGGACATCTGGTCAACCAAAGAGCTGCTTCTTTGCTGCCTTCCTGGAATTATTTTCCAGCTTGGCATCGCATCAGCAGCCACCATTCCTGCTGGCATTCTGGGAACTGGAGAAGACCTCCGGAATTAAAGCCAGGAATTGCCTCAAGCTGAGCTTGTGCTCAGGTAGGATTGGAAGGAACACAAGTTCTCTGAGCATCAGAAGAAAGAGGTGTAGGACACAACTTCCAAGGAGATCCCAGAAGGGAAAATGGGGAAAGGCAACAAGGTTTTCTTTTGCCACGTTCCAGGGATTAAAGTGGAGGAGCAAAAGAGCTTTCTCTGTGTGCAGGAGATGAAGAACAGCTCCACTGTCATGAAAGAACCAGCAATTAATGGGCTCAGAGGGTTTTTTGTAAGCATTAAAGTTTTAAGTGCTTCGTATTTGTAGGGCTTGTTATTCCTGGATATTCCTCCCAAACCTGTTGAGAGACATGAAGCAAATTTCTGGAAAGTTTCCCTGGAGTCTCTTCAGGCAGAGCAAAGCTTGCTGTGTGTCTGCTTGGCTTCGGGATCCCAGAGCTCCTGAGCTGCAGGAACATGAAAGGTGACTGCATTCCATCAGCTCCTGGTGTTTGTTTAAGGTTTGGGACCAACACACCCATCTGAGCTCGCTTTCATTCCTCTCCCCCTCCCTGTCACACCCACCTCGCGTTACACTGCCCGTGCAGGCCAATATTCCTCTTAAAATGAAGGGTTTTAAGGACCTTCTGAATGTTTGCACTTTTCCCGTTCTCCAGTGACACTCATCAGACTGTCTGGGCCACTTAGGGCCAGAGAGTTATGCAAGAAAACCCCAAAATGTGTCAGCCCAAGCCCACCCATGTCGCAGTAACGCGCAACACGAATCGTAGAGACACAGCACAGNAAAAGTGAGGGCTGATATTTCTCTGTCCCAGGGAAGCGAGAGCTGCTCCACCAGCGCGAATTCCAGCTTGGTTTGGTGGGACAGGACTGTGAACAAGCAGGAGAACTGAGCCTGGAGCTCCAAAATAAAGGCAGCAAACGTGGCTATGGGGACAAGAACTGCATTTTCCAGCTGCAATGAGTCAGTCAGGCCCCAAAAGGCAAAGCCCTTGATTCCAGCTCCTGACAGAGGGCTCTGCAGTGGCCCACGGAACTCGCCCTGGCCTCCAGCACTGAGTTCTGTGCCCGATTCTATCCCATGACTACATCCCTGCTCCCTGCTGGGGTGGGATGGAGCTCTGGGCTATTCCTGCCCTCATTTTTATCCAAGGGAAATGGGAACACCCAGCTCATGGAGTGTGATCTTCAGCTCACACCTTGGGTCGGGCCAATCTCACATTTTTGGCCTGACCAGGGTGGGCAGCTCGGCAAATTCCAGAGAAAGGCTGGTTATTTACATTTCAGAGGTTAATAAATATGTTTATTGGGGTCGATTTGGGGGTTATGTTTATGTATCATTATTAATTCATTTATTATATGATCATTCCCTCCTTGCTCACAGGATTTCTGACTCATTCAGGCAGCAGGACTGAATCACATATAGAGAGTTGGTTAATGAAGATTTCTGTTATTAAAACCAATATTTTGTGTGGTTTTTTTAGCAGAATTAAAAATCAGACAGAGTTAAAAACAGGGAAGGAAAAGAAAAAATAATTTAATATTGCAGCTATGGAAAAGTTGGATTTTACCCCCATTTATGCCCAGAATGCTATGTTGATCTATGACTTCAAACGTTTACTTTTTTTCTTACTCAAAGCTGAATTCTTGCAGAAGATCTTGGATTTACTCCAAGATCTCTTAGAGGTGTTGAGGTGGAGTAGAGTTGAAATAGTGCTGAAAAATGACAAAACTTATGAAAAATTGTCCCACGAGAATCAGACCAGTCTCACCTGAATTCAAATTCCTCAAGTTGTATCAGAATTTCTCTTGAGTCAAAGTAAAGAGACACAGATCTCTGGATGAATCAGGACATGTATCCCCCAGTCCATCTTTGGAGAAGGCACCAAATTCCTAATTTAGGCAAAATCATTCAAGATAGGTTAATTTGGGTCCTGATGCCTCAATCCAAACTCCAAACTCTGTGGAAACTTAAGTCCTGTTTCCTTTTGCCTCTGTTCCCCGTTATGTGATTCTGTGTCCTTGTTTGCCACAAGAACTATAAAAATACTGTCTTAAAATGTTTGGATAAATGGGATATTATATTAAAATACCTGCACACGTGAGCAGAGTAGATTTGCAGTGGCTCACTGTGAGAGGAACATGGAAAACGTGTTGCACGTGAAGAAAATCATGGATATTGTTTGGTCTCGTGTTTATGAGGTTGGTGTTTGTCCTCACAAACACTCTGGAAGCAGCTGAGGTGAACGTCCATCTCATCCATACCCAGCACACAGAATCCTGGAATCTTTTAGTCTGGAAAAGCCCTTTAGGATCATCAAATCCAACCATCAGCCTCCACCACCGTGGTCACCACTAATCCATTTCCTCAAGTGCCACGCCAACACATTTCTGAACACTTCCAGGACTGGGGACTCCACCGTTTCACTGGGCAGCTCTGCCAGGGCTGGACAACCCTTTCCATGAAAAAATTTTCCTTAATGTCCAACCTAAACATCACCTGGTGCAACTTAAAGCCATTTCCTGTCATCCTGTCCCTGTTCCCTGGGAAGAAAGCCCAACCTGCAGCTCCATGCTCTTGTCAGGAGCTGTGCAGAGCCACAAGGTCCCTCCTGAGCCTCCTTTTCTCCAGGCTGAGCCCCTTTCCCAGCTCCCTCAGGAACTCTTCCCCAGCTCTGTTCCCTTCCCTGGACACTCTCCAGCCCCTCAATGTCCTTCTGGTCATGAAGGGCCCAAAACTTACCCCAGGATTTCAGGTGCGGCCTCAGCACTGCCCAGCACGGGGGGAAAATCCCTTCTCCTGCTGCTTCTCATAGAAACCAGGACGCCCTTGGCATTTTTGGCCACCTGGGCACACCTGGGCTCATGCTCAGTCTCTGCTGACCAAAACCCCCAAGCCCACTCCCACTGGGCACATTCCAGCCCCTTTCCCACACCCTGCAATGACAAAAAAGAGTGGATCCTATTCCTGACTCTAACACATCCCTGGATGCCAGGCCTGCCCTAACATCTCTCATCTGCAGTAAAAAATAGATTTTCACCCAGACAGAGCCGTGCGCAGGTTTGTGGTGCTTGGCACTTGTCCTGACATGTCCCTTGCTGCCACAGCCACGGGGGATGAGTGACATAAAAGCCATTTTTGCCAGGTTTTCACTCCTCCCATCCTCTGGAAGCTATTCTTGGATGGTTCAGTACAGCCAAGGCTCAGCTCTTCTGTACCAGCAAACTCATGGAAAAAGGCTTGATTGTATCAGAGACTGCAGCTCCGGGAACTTTATCTCCCAAAATGTCTGAGCCCCTGCAAGAGGCAATCCCAGGAATTCTGGTGTGGCCAGCAGGGAGTTTGGTTTAGCATAAACATTCAGGGAAGAGGGGCTGCTGGATTTGCTGGTGCTTCCTTTCCTGTGAAAAGGATTCTGTTTAAAACGCTGAGTAATCCATTGCACGGCAGCTCCTGGGGGCTGTTTCGGGAATAGAATCATTGGCCTCATGGAATTTTTTCCAGGCTGAGAACCATCACCTTCTTTCAGCTCCACAGAAACAAAGTGCCTTTAACAGAGACATTTTCTTCACAGAAACAGCCAAGAGATAATGGCAGGGCAAAAATCCAGGGAAAAACAAATATTCCTTCAGAGGCACATGGTGGGAATTTTGGGGATGTTCCAGTGGCCCTGCCTTGCCACCTCTGTGCTGATGTAAAGTTGTTTTCCCTCATTTAATTATCCTAATTTAATTACCTCAGCCTGGCAATCAGTGCTGGTGGAGGGAATCACTGAATTATGGAACCCTTTGGAAACAGATTATTCATGGAATGGTTCAGGTTGGAAGGGACCCGTAAAGGTTTTTTTAGTCCAAACACAATGAAATGAGCAGGGACATCCTCAGTGAAATCAGGTCAAAGTTAATCGGGGCTTTAGTCAAAGCCTGATGAAGTCATGGCTGTCATGAGAAAGTTAAAATTGAAAGAGAAGTTTTTGTGCCCTGGAACACAACAATGTGAACTTTTAGAAAAGATCTTGGTGTGATTTTAGCCCAAGTCTCACTTTACAAACCAACTCCTGGTCATGGCTCAAGAGGGATCAAGATCCAGGGACCATTCCCTGTTGGTTTTATTCAGCCACAAGGATTTAGAGCTGGAGACAGGATCATGTCAGGAGATGCAAGTCATGGTCACATCATGTCTTGAAGTGCTAATTAGAACAGTAGAGATGAAAAGTCAAAATGAAACAAAAAACCTGACAAAACCCCCGTCATTTTTTGCTATTTTAAAGCTCCAGATCAGTTAAACTCAGTTCTCACCTACTGAGAAGGAAATTTGCAGATTTCATTCCATACCAGATAAAATCAGGTTGCAATAATTTGGTTTTATCTTTTGAGCTTCTGCTCCCTTTGAGGACCCCTTTTCATACAGCTGGTCAAAAACTATCCCTAATGAAACCTTTCCCTCACAGGAAGTGTGGCTTTTATCTAAACTGACAAGGAAAATAGCATTTAATGATGAAATGTTTCAATTTTCCAATGGGATTTTTTTGACTTCTCAGGTGTTTCAACTCAGCCAGGGGTTTAAATGTCCTGCTGGGGGTGAGCTTTCTCCGGGCCAGAGATTACAGAACTCCAAATCGCTGATGAGAAATTCTCAGCCTGAACACAAAGTGCAAACAATATTTCCCTGCAATGAGTCCCAAGGCGACCAAAGCTTTAAAGGTGGATCATTTGAAGAAAAAGGCTTAGGGCTGAGCCAAAATTCCAAGCCTAGGGCTCTTACAGTGGGGTAATTCTCATCCTAACCAGGTATGTTTGAACCATTTTAACTGGGGTGATCACTAGAGAGAAGAAGGAATCTGTGCCCAGATTAGGCTTAAAAGTCTTAAAACTCTTTAAACTCTTGCAAAAGTCTTGCTAAAAGCATTTAAACTCTTGCAATTAGTGACGATAAATCCTTGTCTCCAGCTCCTTCGAAGCCTCTCAAACTAGGACCACATTTTGTTTTAGTCATTCCTGATGACTAAAGCCTTGGAGCAGATCCTACAAAGAGCAGATTCCCAGATTTAGACCTCCATGAGCGCCTGGATTTGGGTTTTTTTTTTTCATGGAGCTGTAATTTTGGGGGTATTTTTTACACCTCCACGAGAAAGATGTCCCTGCTCACGGCAGGGGGCTGGAATGGGATTTTTAGCTGTGGGATTATTCAGTGGGATTTCCCAGTGGATTTTTAGCTGTGGAATTTCCCAGTGGGATTTTTAAGTGGGATTTTAGCTGTGGGATTTTTCAGTGGATTTTTAGCTGTGGGATTTTTCAGTGGGATTTTTCAGTGGGATTATTCAGTGAGATTTCCCATTCGAAGGTTTTTAAGGTGCCTTTGAACCCAAACCCTTCTGGAATTCTACATTGCTTGTTCCCCCATGTTTTGCAAAATTTATGAGTTGCTTTCTGTGTTTTTAACTTGCAGCGTCTCCACTTCGCTCCTCGATGCCGCAATCCAGATGGTCCCAGTCATAGCAGGACACTTTAAGCCTCTTTCAGACTAATTGCTTGATTAATTCACTCTGGTTTAAAGTATCTAATCCTAGGCAGGGTTTTCCAGTATCCCACCCATGTTGGAATATTCCTCCCATGGCATTAAATAGGAGCTGTGTTTTCCTTAAATATGACCCATAATTATTTCGTGTGAGTTCTCTGTTGCCTGCAAAATCCCTCTCGTTCTTCCTTTATTTTTTTACACCTCTTTTCCTGACGCTTTGTGTGCGATGGATGCAGCCCAGACCAGAGCAGGAGGGCTCATTCCTGTGTCTCCAGAATCCCGTGGGATCGCGGGAGCTTGGATCTCCCACTGATTTGCGGGAAAAACTCCATGACTCCACAACTTGTAACAGTTGGGAAGTAGGTATGCATCTTTATTCAGCGCTGGGCACATGTGGATTATTTCCCCAAAAGACATGCGCGCTCCTGAAAATTCCCGAGTCTCTTTTATCCCCCTTACTTGTGCATATGCATAGGATTTCACAATAGGTTCATGCATATTCATTTTACTAGTTACAATTAATTATCAATCCTTGTGCAGAGAGGTCCCTGGTCATCTTGACCGTCTCCTGCAGCCTCAGCTTTGGCTCTATCTTGCTCCAAGGTTCAAGGGGGTTCCCTCTTATCTCTCGTTTAGCTTGGAAGTTCACATTCCTTTCTTAAGCAGCCTTGAATCTTCTCTGTCCTTTTTGTAGGCCTTTGTGCACAGTAAGTCAGCAGACTACACAAGTTTTAAACAGCACCCTTCAGCTAAATCCAAAGTTGGTTTCTACCCCAAGTCAAATTTCTAACCCTGTTTCACCACATGGGCTGGGAATAAATTTCAGAAGGGCAAACTCTCCGTGGCTGTGACACACCGTGCAAAAGAACCTTGGCAACTTTGACACCACCCTTGGTGTAGCTCAGCCTCACAACCCGCTCAGGGAAGAGCTGGAATTGTATCCGTGTCTGTCTGGCTGGAGCTTCAGGACACAAAATATTTAATGTGGATGAAGTTGGAACAAGTTTAGGACGAGCTCACTTCGATTTTTCTGTCATTCCCAAGGCTTGTCGCATCCACTCTGCAGATTTTAAGGAAGGGATCTGCAGCTTCCAGTTGAAATTTTGATTTAAATACTCACAATTTTATAAAAATAAAACTCCATTAAATATTTACCATCCCATGAATTTCCCCTGTTCCTGAGGATTTCATGTTCCTTACTGACAATTGAAAAGTCTTTTAAAACAGACTGACAGCAGCATATTTTCATGAAAAACAGTTTTTAAAATGTTTCCTAGCCTAAAGATGGGGCCTGGGATGGCTCTACCATTGTATAAAATTCATTGTAGATTTTGGAGAGTTAGGGGATAAGGCAAGGAATTATGGGAATAATTCTCAGAATGGGAATAAGGCATTGCAATCCTTTTTTCCATGTCAGGCACACAAAATGTTTAATGTGGATGAAGTCGGAACAAGTTTAGGACAAGCTCACCTCAATTTTTCTGTCACTCCCAAGTCTTGTTGCATCCACTCTGCAGATTTTAAGGAAGGGATCTGCAGCTTCCAGCTAAAATTTTTATTTAAATGTTCACAATTTTATAAATGCAAAACTATTAAATATTTGCCATTCCATGCGTTCCCCCCATTCCCAAAGATTTGATGTTCCTTACTGACCACGGAAAGTCTTTTAAAACAGACTGCCAGCAACATTTTCTGATGAAAAAAAAACTTTTTAAAATGTTTCCTAGCTTAAAGATGGGAGCTGGGATGGCTCTACCATTGTATAAAATCCACTGTAGATTTTGGAGAGTTAGGGAATAAATTATGGGAATAAGGCAAAGCAATCCTTTTTTCCAAGTCAGGGTGGCACTGGGCTTTTCCAAAATAAAACTCATTGATGGAATTAATAGGTTTTGTTTATTTGTGGTTTTTTTATCCATAAAATGAATTTATCCACACACCAAATGTTACATCACCATCCGTCCAACAAATCCTAAACCTTTCCTGCTGCTGACAGTGTTCAGAATTCCTATTTGATTCCCAGACATCCTCATAACCAACATTTAGTTGGGATAAATATCAGTGAGGAAGGAAAAATGAGTGACAGCTTCTGACCACTCACCATGGCCTGGAAGAGTGTTGGAGTTTTAGGGATGACAAGTCAGTTTTCCTTATTTTCCTTAATCCGAGCTAAAACTACCCGTAAAAAATTGGATTTTGAAGCTAAAGAATGGACTTTCTTTCACTTTGACTTAAAAAGTTGTGTGAGAAATAATATTTCATAGCAAAATTTTATTTTTAAGGAATATTTTCCTTGATTTCCTTTTATAAAGAAACTTTTAAAAGGGACAAATGTTTGCAATTAGAGTAAAAAGTTCTGTTCAATTTCAGGATGTTGCCTGGAAAGGGAAATTTTCAAATTTCCCACCATAAACATTTGGTGAGGAGCCGTTGCTTTTTCAGCTGAGGAGCCAAAGACTGGAGCCTTATTCCCATGGCTTTTTAGTGGG
This sequence comes from Leptocoma aspasia, assembly GCA_013399835.1. NCBI lineage: Eukaryota > Metazoa > Chordata > Aves > Passeriformes > Nectariniidae > Leptocoma > Leptocoma aspasia. The sequence goes on from VXAX01006240.1 coordinate 45,209, forward strand.
ATGATGTTATATGAGGTCACTGCACCGTCAGGATCCAGCAATTCCACGGATTTTAAGGACAGAACCCTACAGCTGCACCCTTTTAGCTGACCTGGACCACACACCATGGAGCAGTGTCCCTTTGGAATTAGGTCATTCCAGCCCTCCTGGCTGCCTCCTTACGTCCCCACTTGTCCAAGGAAATGGATGGCTCGGGTCATACCTCACTGGAATGACTGGAAAACTCCTGGAATCCTGGCAGAGCACAGCTGAGCGAGGCGCTCTGTGCTCCGGACAGCAGGGCAAGCGTAAGAATTCCTGGGGAAAATTAGGGATTTGTGGGCATGGAATTACTGTGGTTGACCAGCCTTTGATGCCTGTGAGTTTCCCACCTCTGCAGCAAAATTTTGGGAAGTCCTTTTCCCAAAGCTGCTGTGGAAGCCGGGAAGGCAGCAGGGCGGTTCCAAGGATGGATGCCCCATCCCTGGATGTTCTCAGGACCAGCTTGGGTGGGGCTTGGAACAACCTGATCCAGGGAATGACATCCCTGCCCATGGCAGGGGTTGGAACGACGTGATCTTGGAGGGCCCAAACCATTTTGGGATTCTGGGGTTTCTTTTTGCTCCTCACCACAGGGAATTGTGCATTAGAAATTAAGAAGTCCCTCTTCCCAAGCATTGCTTTTCCATGAAACTCATGGAGCTGCTCCGTCCACAGAACTGCCCCTGCCTGAAGGGCAGAAACCAGCAGGATTTATAATCCATCATGGATAACCCCTGCTCCTTTTGCTGCCTTTCCCGTGGTTTTCATCCCAACGGGTTCATGGAATGGCGCCAAAAAAATCCCAATGGACAAAATATTCATGGCATTCATCCCAAAATTTACTGAAATTTTTTATGTATATATTCTCCAATTATATAGAAACAAAATTTATAAATTTCAGATTTTTAGAGGCCAACTGAATATTTTCAAATTTATCACCTTGATAAAAATAAGACCCAATGATTAAACTCATTCACTGAAATATTTTCAGAAAACCATCATTGTAAATAGGCAAAACAGATAAAAAATCTATCATTATCCCAAATTTCTGACTGGATCTTTGAAAAATTAACATTTTACCCATTGCCACATGTAGTGTGGGCTTGAATCAGGTGCTTGAGCTTATCTTAATCTTTCTGGTGCCTCATTTATCCCTAAAATCATTTATTTTAGATTTAAAAAATCCATATTCCTGAGAGTAATTTTAAGCATCACCTGCAATATTTTCCCCATAATTTTGTCCAGGCTATCCTGGCCAATTCCATGAAATAAAAAACCCCACAAGACGCATTTGGCACAATGGTCGTATATTGAATTTTTTCACACTCAAACGTATGCAAAAGGTGCACAACACAAACTCATTCCTTTAGGAAAGGGAGAAAAATTAGGATTTGCTGCCATGAACCCGCTAAAAATGAGGGAAGCAGTTCCTAAACTTCAGTCAGCTCTGCAATAAATAGTTTTGATTAAAAAACTTGGGAATTTTTGCGCTTTTAAACCCTGTTCCCAGCATTTATTATTAAATTGTAAATTATTCCCAGCAGGAATATTTTTTTTTTCCATGTTTTTGTTGAACACCTATCCAAAAGGAGCCCCTTCTCCTGCTTAAACCCTCAGGTCCGATTGCAACCCAAACAAGGAGTGATTGAGCAATGCCCTTGGGTTTTTCCTGGGAAGATGCCACGTGGCATAAATCCCTCCTCAGTGTCCATCCCGGGCTCTTCTCGGGGGGAAAAGACAATAAAAGGTGTCCCAGAAAGGAGTTTGGGATTGGTTTCCAAGATAAAAACAAAAATTTAGCGCGGAGGTGTTTTTGAACGAGACCTCGAGGCTCGTGGGTGGCCACGGCCACCTCCGTCAGACTTTCCACGGATCCCGACACGGGGTGTGTGTGGTTTTCCTGAATAATGGAATCATGAATAATGGATAATGGAGTTTTGGCGGAGATTAACTAATGCTGGGTGTGTCTTTCCAGGGAATGTGACAGAAGGAGAGACAGGAGCCGCGAGAAGAGGAGCTGAAAGGAAGGAGCTGCTCCAGGAGATGAGACCCAATTATCCAAATATTCCCTTCTGGCCTCGGAGTGGAATCTCTGCAGGACAAGGAAAATTAAGTATTTAAAAATGGTTTAGCTGATACAATCACTCCTCTGGGATTTATTCCATGCTTCTCCCTTTATCTCTCTTTTTGGTGGATAATCCTGGTGGTGACCTAACTGGAAACCCCTGAGATTTGTTGTCATTAAACCGTGTGCGAAGAGCTGCTGGAAAAAGGAGAACAGATTTATTAGGGAAAACATAAAAATAAAAAACTTCTCAGTGTTTTTTTTTTCCCTTTCTGAAAACATTTTCTGGTGAAAAATTGGTGCTCAACCCTGAATTTACTTTTTTTTTCTCAGTTCAATATCGTATTTCAGTGAAAAATGTTGTGTTTGTGTGTATTTCTTCTTTTATTATTATTTCAATGATTATTTTTACCAAAATCTTAAAGCCTGACCTGGTCTAGAGCTGCTCATCACTCGGGTGCTCCAAGAATTGAAGTTTGGACTGGAGAACTCTCCTTGTACTTTCCAACCAATTCTATAATTCCAAAACTAAGGAGGCACAAGGAAAGAAAATTATTTTTGCACGGAGTCCTGAAGAAATTACTCTGATTTTTTTTTAATAGATGAGAGAAGACTTCAACTCCTCTCTTTGGTTTTGTGACTTCCACAGGTTCTTGTGAAAATCCCACCCACTGGACCTGCAGAATTATGTAGAGATTTTCCATTAATCCTAGAAAAGCATGAGCCTAAACCCCACCTATATCCAATGTCAAGCCGTTATTCCATTTCCTTCAAAACCCCCAGGTGATATCCATGGCTACATCATTTTTATATATTTATAATCTATTGTCAGTCAACCACTTAAAAATTATTGGCGTGGAAAAGAAAGCAAATTTTTCAGGATAATGCGGTTTCTTGAAGTTCCAAGAAGATCCAGGACTGTGAGTTCTTGGAAAACAGGATTTGAAGAGAGCTCAAGGTGTGTGGACTGCATGGGAAAATTCCATCTGTAGTGTTTGGAGAAATAAAAAGATATCAGTGAGATAAAAATCAGCTGATTTATTGGAACTCTTTAGACAGGAAAGTAAATCTGGGCTCCAGGAGCCATTCTGGTGTTAAATTCTGTATAGTGGGCCTTCAACATTAAAAACTGAATTTAAAAAATGGAATAATGAGAAAATCCAATGATTGAACTGATTTGACATTCAGACCATTTTCAGGAGGGGAAGGGATTTGTCAGAATGAACTGAAAAATAAAAGAAATTCTTTTGATTATTGAAATTATTTTGATTTTTAAAATGAATAATCAAAATATGACTTGGTTGTGCTCTGCATGACTTCATTACAAGCTTTTCTTTACTAAAAAATTCAGCTTTGAGGAGAATGACAGAGGCTGGAAATGCAGGAAAGACATAGGAAAGATTTTTTTTGCCCAGGAGAGTTTTCAGGACCATAGAGAAGAACGATGCAAGAAATAAATTTTATCACTCTTAAACAGATCTGGAATTAAAACCCCAAGGGATTAAAGGTGTTCTCAAATATATTTTCTTCATTTATTTGAGAATATGTTAATTCCTTGGAAAAAATCTTGAATCTTCTCCAGATTTATTCAGGAAAACCAAGGATTTGAACCTGAGCTCCAATTCTTATGAGTGTCCAAATCCCCTGGCTCCTTAGGATCCACTATTTTCTCTTTTCTCTTTTTCCCTCTCTCTGTTCATCATTTTTGTTATATTTTAATTTCTTGAGGTCCCTCATTTTCCTTCCCAGTTGGCAGGAAAAAGAATTCTCAACCTGTCAATGCCTTTTCCCGCCGCCCAGTACAGATTATTAATAAATGGGCAGGTTTCCCAAAGATCAGATGGGAACAACATTCCTGGAGTTTTCCTCCGTTATTTCAGCTATCCCTGCGTTCTTCCAGAGGGCTGTCAGAAGATTTTTATAAATACCTGTGAAGACACCCAGAGAATTCGGTAATAAAATCATCTTTGAGGTGGTCTACAAGCAAAGGGAATAAAAGAAAGCCATTCCTTAAGGAGACAAGACTAAAAAACAGATTATGCTATGGAAGAAGAAAGTTAAGGTGTTTAAAGAGAGAGAAAAGTGGGTAAATCACAGACTATTTATTTGTTTCAAACAGAAACAAGGGGAATTCAGACCAAAAAGAGCCCAGATGCCCAGAAAGACCAAGGAAAAAAAAATATAAAATAAATAAAAGCTGACATAAAACCAATTAAATGTCTACTACGGACAGTAGCGAGTTTGTAGCTACAGTGGGAGCTGCCAATGCACACATCGACTTTATTGGAGCTTTTAACACTGTCTCACTTGACATTCTCAGAAATAAACATGGAGTAGATTAAATACCGTGGGTTGGAGGCGAAAAAATGCTGGAAAACCTAGTGGGAAAATAGTTAGAAATGGAAATTTATAGTGAGTGAGCTCTGCGAGTGAAATGTCTGGCAATGAATAAGGGGAGGTGATGAACCATCATCATCACCATCGTCATCATCACCATCATCATCATCACCATCATCACCATCATCATCATCACCATCATCATCATCATCGTCATCATTGTCTTCGCCATCATTGTTGAGGATTCAGAGCGTAGGAGAAAGGAAAAGAGTTCAGATTTTTTGATAGTAGCAAAAAAGGGACGGATCAACAAAAAATTTTCATGATCTGATTGTTTATCCAGAAAAAAAAAATATTAGGATCATAGTCAGGAAGGACCAATGGAAGGGGGCGTGGGGAGGTCGGGGTAAAAATCTCTACAAAATGTGAGGTGCTCGGAAATCGGTTCCCCTGAACTCCTGCAGGGAAGATTTTGGGCATTCTGGTGGGTCGAAACTGAGTTGGGAAAACAAACTTCCTTTGCCTGTGGCCAAGGAAAAGAGCATCTGGGAATGTGTGGACCAATATTTCTTAGGAACTACCCAGGAATAGCAGGTCCTGCCCTTTTTCCCCTTTCAGAATCCCAGAATGTTTTTGTTTGGAAGGGAATTTACGGATCATCCAGCCATGGGCAGGGACACCTCCCATTATCCCAGGGTGCTCCAAGCCCCAACCTGGCCTTGGGCATTCCAGGGATCCAGGGGCAGCCACAGCTTCTCCGGGAATTCCATCCCAGCCCCTTCCTACCCTCACAGCCAGGAATTCCCAATATCCCATCCATCCCTGCCCTCTGGCAGTGGGAAGCCATTCCCTGTGTTCTGTCCCTCCATCCCTTGTCCCCAGTCCCTCTCCAGCTCTCCTGGAGCCCTTCAGGCCCTGGAAGTTCACCCTGAGCCTTCCCTTCTCCAGGGGAACAATCCCATCTCTCCCAGCCTTCCCTCATGGATGCTCCACTCCCTCTGACCACCTTCAGCATTTCCAAAGATTCTCTCATCCTACTGACTCGGGACACAAAGGATGAATTTTCATGAGAGCACCTCCCACAGTCCCAATGCCAAACCCCAGAGCTTTCCCAGCGGGACAGGAGATCCAAAGGAAAACACCGGGCTTTATCTTTAAGTGGGATCCAATGTCTCTGCAAGGGAGCAAGGCAAACACGCAGCTGCAAGCTCCAGAATTTGCAGATATGGACAGTCTGGATCTGAATTTCATGGCTCAGCCCTCCTCTAACTGGGACTTTTACTACTGCCATGAAAAATCCTGTGGTGTTTTTGGTGATTGTCTGGCACGGCTGGGATCCTTCCNTCCAACATTCCATCTGCTGTATTCAAATCCCTCCCTTATATTTTCCTTTGGAGACCTCCAAGTGCTCTTAAAGCAGCCGAGCCTCTTCCTGAAGAATGCTGTTTATGCTTTGCTCCGTGCAGCTCCAACTTGATCCGTTTCTCCACGTGGGACACTGGAGTGGGAATGCAAACAGCCTGGCAGGTTTTATTGGATCACCTTTTACTAGGAGGAGAAATCCCCACACACCGTCAACAATGATTCTTTTTACAGCAGCCCCCCTCTCGCACTCTGTGTGTCCTTGACAGCCAAAATTTGCTCCTGCTTTGAGAGTTTTTATTTTCACTCTCCCACTGTGATGGAGTTTATCTGCTGTAGCTCATGTTGCCACCTGGATCGTGGAATCATGGAATGATTTGGTTTGGAAGGGACCTTAAAGATCATAGTTTTCCACCTCCTGCCATGGGCAAGGACACCTCCCACTATCCCAGGGTGCTCCAAGCCCCAGTGTCCATCCTGGCCTTGGGCACTGCCAGGGATCCAGGGGCAGCCACAGCTGCTCTGGGAATTCCATCCCAGCCAGGAATTCCCAGTTCCCAATATCCCATCCATCCCTGCCCTCTGGCAGTGGGAGCCATTCCCTGTGTCCTGTCCCTCCATGCCTTGTCCCCAGTCCCTCTCCAGCTCTCCTGGAGCCCCTTCAGGCCCTGCAAGGGGCTCTGAGCTCTCCCTGGAGCCTTCCCTTCTCCAGGGGAACATTCCCAGCTCTCCCAGCCTGGCTCCAGCCCTGGAGCAGCTCCGGGGGCTCCTCTGGATTCATTCCAACAGATCCACAGGCTGTGAAGGAAAGTTCTCACACGGATCCAGTGAAGGTTCTCACACGGATCCAGTGAAGGTTCTCACATGGATCCTGGGAAGGTTCTCACACGGATCCAGGGAAGGTTCTCACACGGATCCTGGGAAGGTTCTCACACGGATCCAGTGAAGGTTCTCACACGGATCCAGGGAAGGTTCTCACACGGATCCAGGGAAGGTTCTCACAGGGATCCAGGGAAGGTTCTCACACAATGTGTTGGCTGCCCACAGCATGGCCAGCTCCAACCCCTTTGGAATAACAGCCTCAGGGTTGGTTTCTCAAGCATCCAAAATCTTCTGGCTTTGGATTACAGCAGTGGGTGCTGCCAATGAGCGAAGGCGATGGTGGACAGAGGACAACCAAGTCTTCATTTCTCCTTCTCCACATTCTCCCCTTTTCCACAGGAAGAGAGATCCAGCAGAGATGAGGTCAGGAATTGTTGATTGCAAGAAGTTTTATGAGTTTTAATTTCCACGATATATCTTTAACATCCAAAAATGTCTGGTTAAAACTCCTCATAATTATCCAGCATCATCACTGGAGAGACAAAAAAAAGCACAAACTCAGCCATCGATTTTATTTTCGACAATTGCTTCTCTTGTTTTGTGCCTTTGGTTTGAGCTGTCCAATGCCCAAATTTCTGCTTATACAGAGAACTCTTCTGATAATCCGATTCTTTTTTCCCACCAAAAATATCCACTGGGAGCATTAGAGTCAGTGTGACACAGATTCTTGGAGTTCTATGTGCCAGGAAGGAGTAATTGTTATTAAAATGGAAATTTCAATTATACTTCAAAGCGCTGTGAGTTCTGTGTGGCTGAGACCGCCTTCATTGTTAGAGAACATAAAACTGGGAAAGGCAGGGAAGAAAGGAGGAAAAGAAAGGAAAAAACTCCCTTGGCAAGGTGGAAGTTTTCTGTGAATGCCCTGGGAGCCGCACCCCAATAGAGGGATTTTTACAGTAAATTATTCCCTAATTTCTTCCTGTTTATTCTTCCTGTTAATAATTAAAAGGGGTGGGGGGGAAGAATAATAATTAAAAAAAAAAAAAAAGAAGAATATGTTTTAAAAAAGAAAGAAAAAAATTCATTAAAGGAAAATAGTGGGGAAGTGACTGCAAGAAATAAAGGAATCAAAAGAACAAGAAAAGGGAGTAACAATAAAAGATTCTCATGGTGACAACGGGGGGGGGACGAAAAAAGGAGGGGAAAAAAAGGATTCTGGTGCTAACTCCGAGCAATTTGCACCTTGTGCGCAGCTCATAACTCTCTGCTCCACGGCTTCCACAGCCCGGGATTTATGGCTGACAGCCCCAGAGTGGTTTGGAAATGGCACAGCCCCGAGACCTTGTGGTGGGGCTGAGGGATGGTTGGGAAAACAAAACCGAGTTAATTTATGGGAGTGTTCCTTGGGGCTGGAATTCCAGCTCTCCTCTAGTGGAAAAGTTTTGCACGCACACACAGACACAAAATCGCCTCTTCTTTTTCAGGTTCTGACTCTTTTTATTCTCCTCGGTTTTGCTTCTCATTTTTGCTTAGAGCCTCTACTGACCCTAAAGAAAATCTCATTATATTATTTTTAAAAATCTATTTTGTTTTCTATTTCATTTCTGAAACTGTTTTCAACTAAGGACAATAACATTTCCTGACTTTTTAAAATTCCTCTTTCTTCTGTCTAATATCCTGCTTACTCGTAAACATTTTGGAAATTTTCTTGGAAAACAGAAACATGAAATCACTTAAAAATATAAAAATAGTAATTTCAATGAGCTTCAGATATTTTGAAGTCGTTGAATTTTCAGAAGATCAGGGAAATAATTGTTCTTTTAATCTCCAAAAGCGGGTCTTGGGAAAGAATTAAAATATGTATTTTCCAACTCTTCCTTACGTGATAAATGTGGTTTGGGAGAAAATCCCAGTTTCCACTGGGCACTAAGAGGATCCTACAACTGAAATCTTCCTGCCCCTCTGGATTTAATGCAGGAAGCAAGGGGAGCTGAAGGGAGGCAGATATGGAGCCAGTGGATTGTGCTCCAGCATTCCCAACATTTGGAATGTCTGCACTGGAAACATTTGGGATCCAGCCAGGAAGAAAGACCTCGGTTCTCACTGAAGCTGAGGAGATGGGATGGGTCTGGATCACACTGAAGGATTTTCCAAACTTTTCCTGGGAATTCCGGCGCAGGTTAAATCAGTCACACACCGACCAACAGCTTGGTCTGGGGTCTGCAGGTGCGAACCAGATGTGGACAGCACAGCTGGGCCATAAAAGGTGTCAGATTTATCAGATTTATCAGATTTATCAGGTAGTCCACACTTTGTCCTTCCTTAAGATTATCCTTTGTCCCATGCACCTGATTTCCTCTCCCAGTTCCTTGTGCTTTTCCAGGAGCAGATTAACATTCCCAGGTTCACTTCTGGGCTCTGCTTAATGGTTTCCCACTGCCAGAGGGCAGGGATAGGTGGGATATTGGGAAGGAATTCCTGGCTGGGAGGGTGGGCAGGCCCTGGCACAGGGTGTCCAGAGCAGCTGTGGCTGCCCCTGGATCCCTGGAAGTGCCCAAGGCCAGGCTGGATGGGGCTTGGAGCAACCTGGCTGTGGATATCTCTTTCCAGGAGTGAAAAACAGCATAGATACAACATTTTCCCCCTTTTTCCCCATTTTCCCCCACTTTTTTTCATGTTTTTTCCCCATTTTATCCTATTTTACCCTCATTTTTCCCATTTCTTCCCCACTTTTTCCCCATCTGCTCCCATTCTTCCCTGTTCTTTCCCAGTTTTTCCCACAAACAGCCCTTCCTGTGAGAACCACCCAGACAATGCCACCTTGGATCTTCCCTTTCATCCCTGCCCACCTAAATCCANCCATATTTTTTTCCTATTCTCCCTCATTTCTCCCATTTTTCCCCATTTTTCCCCATCTGCTCCCATTCTTCCCTGTTCTTTCCCAGTTTTTCCCACAAACAGCCCTTCCTGTGAGGACCACCCAGACAATGCCACCTTGGATCTTCCCTTTCATCCCTGCCCACCTAAATCCAGCTCCAGAGGCTGTGCTCCAGCATGGCCCTTCCTCCCCATACTTTTTTCCTATTTTACCTCATTTTTCCCATTTTTCCCCATTTTTTCCCATCTGCTCCCATTCTTCCCTGTTCTTTCCCAGTTTTTCCCACAAACAGCCCTTCCTGTGAGGACCACCCAGACAATGCCACCTTGGATCTTCCCTTTCATCCCTGCCCACCTAAATCCAGCTCCAGAGGCTGTGCTCCAGCATGGCCCTTCCTCCCCATATTTTTTTCCTATTTTACCTCATTTTTCCCATTTTTCCCCATTTTTTCCCATCTGCTCCCATTCTTCCCTGTTCTTTCCCAGTTTTTCCCACAAACAGCCCTTCCTGTGAGGACCACCCAGACAATGCCACCTTGGATCTTCCCTTTCATCCCTGCCCACCTAAATCCAGCTCCAGAGGCTGTGCTCCAGCATGGCCCTTCCT
>VXAX01006240.1:55306-70698 GCA_013399835.1 Leptocoma aspasia
ATCATAGATACAACATTTTCCCCCCTTTTCCCCATTTTTCCCCATTTTTCCCCATTTCCCCCCATTTTTTTCATGTTTTTCCCCATTTTATCCTATTTTACCCTCATTTTTCCCATTTCTTCCCCACTTTTTCCCCATCTGCTCCCATTCTTCCCTGTTCTTTCCCAGTTTTTCCCACAAACAGCCCTTCCTGTGAGGACCACCCAGACAATGCCACCTTGGATCTTCCCTTTCATCCCTGCCCACCTAAATCCAGCTCCAGAGGCTGTGCTCCAGCATGGCCCTTCCTGGTGTCCCCTATCAAGGCCAGGATGTCACCCGAGGCCAGGGCTGGGTGTGAAGCTCCGAGATAGCCCCGCTATCACCTCCCCCTCGGGGTGAGAAGAGGCCTTATCAGCCCATCCCGAGATAAGGAGCTCTGCCCTGAGTGACAGCGCCAAGATAAATGGCCCCGCACTGACTTGTTGATAAGGCCCCGGCTTAAATCCAAGGAGCTCCCTGATCCAGGAGCTGGAATACAGCCCCACCGGCCAGGAGAGGGATTGAGGTGGCCCCCAGCAGTTATTTTTGAGCACGGCTGAAATAGCTTCCCGACAAAAAGGGTTAATCCGCTCCTGGCTTTAAGCCCGGGCTTTGGCATCACCTCCTGTGGGACGCTGGGGTCAGTTTGGGCTCCCAGGATTTTGTTTCTCAGCCACCAGGATGGATTATGTCAAGCTGATCCAGGGAGGAAGAGAATCCCACCCCATGGATGTGAACTCTGACTCTTGTCTTAGCCCAGTTCTCCACAAGGACCCAGCTGTAACATCCAGGCTCCTTTTGGAATTCCAGGACCTTGCTCAGTTCTCCACCAAGGATCCATCTGTAACATCCAGGCTCCTTTTGGGATTCCAGGACCTTGCCCAGTTCTCCAAGGACCCAGCTGTAACATCCAGGCTCCTTTTGGAATTCCAGGACCTTGCTCAGTTCTCCAAGGATCCAGCTGTGACATCCAGGCTCCTTTTGGAATTCCAGGACCTTGCTCAGTTCTCCAAGGATCCAGCTGTGACATCCAGGCTCCTTTTGGGATTCCAGGACCTTGCTCAGTTCTCCACAAAGGATCCAGCTGTAACATCAGGCTCCCTTTGGGAATCCAAGACCTTGCTCAGTTCTCCACCAAGGATCCATCTGTAACATCCAGGCTCCTTTTGGGATTCCAGGACATTGTCCAGTTCTCCACAAGGATCCATCTGTAACATCCAGGCTCCTTTTGGGATTCCAGGACATTGCTCAGTTCTCTAAGGATCTAGCTGTGACATCCAGGCTCCTTTCAGGATCCAAGGAGATAAATTGCTCTTGTTGGAAACTTCTCCTAAGGTTCCCCATTTTCCATCCAAATTTTCCATGTCTCCTCCCATCCATGGGAATGATCCCCTTGCTACAACACTAAATAATTGGTCACTCTCTTCCATGCTCCAACGCTCTTCCTGGAATTTCAGGCTTTATTTCTCTCCATTTATTTGCTGTCAGTCTGTGTTACATATTTTAGATTTTTGGTGTCCTTCCATAATCTGTCAGTTATCAATTCTGATTTCATTCTGATCAATGTATTGATGAGCGTGTAGGCCACATACTGTCTTTATAGAATCATGGAATTCCAGGATGTTTGGGTGGCAAAGGGACCTTCAAGTTCATCCCATCCCACCCCTGCCATGGCAGGGACACCTCCCACTACCCCAGGGTGCTCCCAGCCCCAGTGTCCAGCCTGGCCTTGGGCACTTCCAGGGATCCAGGGGCAGCCACAGCTCCCTTGGGAATTCCATTCCAGAGCCTCCCCACCCTCCCAGCCAGGAATTCCCAATTCCCAATATCCCATCCATTCCTGCCCTCCAGCAGTTTAAAGCCTCCAGCAGTTTAAAGTAGAGCCCAGAACTGAACTGGGAATGTTTGGTGAACTCAGGAGATGCCAAGACTTTAAGGCCAAAATCTAATTTCGTTTCAAGTTCTTGATCACTTCACGGTCCAATCGAAAATTAATTAATTCTGAGACAATTGTTGAAATTTCCAGCTTAGAAGAGACTGAAAAACCCCTGTGGCAACCTCAGAAAATTCCCCGAGAGTTGTCCTATTGCTCTGAGGCAGCTGCAGAGATTTTGGGATCCTTTCAGAAGCACAAATTTCCCACCACTCTGGAACATTTCCCCCAAAGCCGTGGTTCACTGCACTTTTCCTTTTGATGGAGAATTGAATAGCAGAAAAAAACTTCTGTTGGACCATTTTCCATAAAACCCTTAGGATCTCCTACTGCTTTCTTTCCCAAATGTTTCTTTTGTGGACCACCACAATGGTCTGTATGAATTATTGGTGGTCTGTGCTCTTTCATGTGGGGAGTTACTGCTTTATAAAGTATTTAATATTTTTTATGTTATTTTGAGTCAGTATTTTCATTTTTTCAACAAAAAAAATTAACTCCAAAAATGCCAAAAAAGTGTAATCACTATGGAGCTTTCTGTTCTTACACTCACATAAAAATATTATGGTTCTTAATGAAAAAACAACTTATGAAGTATCTTCTGTTCAAAATAATTCTGGAAGTTATCAAAAATTTTTGGTTTATTTAAAATCTACGTTCTATGTAGTACAAAAATGGGTTTCAGTAGCAAAGAGGAAAAAAAATTCACCAGTTTGAAGAAAAAAGAAAATATGGGAATGAGAATTTTAATAGGAAAGATATTAGGAAACAGTTTATTGGAAAAAGGGAATTGACTTTCAGCACTCGGAGGTGGTAATTAGGTGCCAATATTGAAATTGTTCACGACATCAGCTTGGCCATTTTTCACTGGCTCTGGTTGCCCATTTGGGATGGGATCAGACACCTTCCATGCTTTGGATACTCCCCAAGGAGCTTCCACCACAATTCATGGAAAGGAAGGAGAGCGAGCAGGAGGAGCGACATTCCCAGCACCCGGCCGGGCTCCCGCTCTGAATCATCCCCATTTATTTGTTGACACCAGGAAATCTCGGCAGCTGAGTCAGCTGAGAGAGGAACCAAAGTTTTGTTGGGACGAGGATCCGCTTCTTCCAAATTTTGGTCCGTGTTTTATCCAACATAAAAGGCTCGTGTAAAAAACAAAAAAAAAAAAAACACACAACAATTTTTTTAACTTCAAATGATACGTGAGATATTTTATCCGTTGGTTAAGACAAAAGTCTGAATTTGTCCCAAATATCACCAACTTGGTGCCAATGAAATTCCCAGTGGGAATGGATTTTGGGAGGGGAGGTGTGTCTCCATTTAAAAGAGGTGTATTGATGTGTGTGTCTCTCTCCGTGCATAAATAGAGACCCTCACACATACTCCATGTTTGGAAGCGCTTCGGAGTAGAAAGTTTGGCTTCCCAAGGAATTTTCTGTGTTTTCTGGCAGCCGCTTCCAGCCAGGTTAACCTGATATTTCCCACAGAACTTCAGGCCAGGGAATGTGATTATAAAACTTTCCCATCCAGGCAACACTTTAAACCAAACTCACGATACTGAAGGATGGACAGATTCCATTCCCAGTGCGTTTGTGTGTGATGAATCCAATGGATGGGAGGGCTTAGAACCCCCAGACAACATTTTTCCTTCTTTTATTCTATTTTTTCCTGCATTTTTCCCTGGTTTGTTTTTTTTTTTCCCTTTCCGGAAGTGAATTAATAGAAGAGAAACCATTGGCCAAAAAGAACCGGGTCCATCAGAGCTGCCTGGGGTTGAACTCTTGGAGCCAAATCTGAACCTCAAAGACCCACCACAGTCTTGCATTGAAGAAAATAAAAGGAAAACAGAGGGAAAAAAAAATCATCAAACTCCTCCTTTTTAATGGGATTTTGCGGCAACGTGAGCGCGGAATTCCGAAAAATCAAATCAGCATTCGTGGAATAAAATATACAAGCGGATAATTTAAATAGAGCCAGGGATTGTTCCCTCCAGGCTCAAAGCTTGGAGGGAAAACCACAAAAACAAAGACACTGGAAAGCCAATTTCCCCCAGAACAACCCTGATTAATCTCTTTTCTGCGCAGACCTCACATGAGAAAATTGATAAAAGTGCTGCGATTCCCTGCAGCCTTTGGATCCCAGCAGAAATCATCATGGAATTCCAGAATGGTTTGGGTTGGAAGGGTCCTTGAGGATCATTTCATCCCAATCCCCTGCCGTGGGCAGGGACACCTTCCACTATCCCAGTGAAATTAAATTATTATAATGAGGGATTCATCATGTCTTATCTCTAACATCCTCTGGAATTACCATGGAAAAATCCAAGTGACTCCAGCAAGGATCCTCATAGCAAACGATTAAGTCTATAAAAATGAATTTTATTTCCATTTTTCCTCTGAGGAACAAAATCAAGGAAGAGCCTGGAAGAGCCCTGCCAGCTTTGCATCACCCATTTAATAAATCTTAGTTGTGAGCCCTATTCCCTCTCAATTCTTCAGGAATTAATGTCTTCAGGAGTAGGAATGTCACCTAAAATAACATTTAAATGCAGCATTGTCCAGGTTTGTGGCACCACTCCCAGAATGTTTCTCCCAGGAGAAGAAATTCCATCCCAAAGTCTCATCTGCCCCAAGCCTATTCCTGGGCTCTCCACCAGCCAAGGAGTCGGTGCCCATTCTGATCTCAGTGCTCAATGAGACTTTTATCCCAGGAATTTTTTTTAGATGGAAATTATCTGAAAATTTAATATCTCTAAAGAGAGACGAGGAGCTCCTGGGTGGAGTCGAGCGAAGGGCTGAGGGAGCTGGGGCAGTTTGGTCTCAAGAAGAGAAAACTGAGAGAGGATCTTATCAAAGTCTAGAAACATCTGCAGAGCAGGGACCGGGTTCTGCTCCGTGGGACAAGGAACGGGCAGGGATTGATCCCATGAAGTTCCACCTGGACATGAGGCTGAACTTCTGCCCGAGAGGGGGTGGGATCTCCTCCCTGGGGACATTCCAGAGCCATCTGGTATCGTCGTGGTCCATGCATTGAAGAAAGGACTCTTGACGACAAATTCAGAAGGCTAATATGATTTATTAAAATGACTCTATAATTCTAGTATATTTCTATATCTGCTCAGCGGAGAGCATTCCATGCTCCTGCTGCTGCTTCGTCCAGGGAATGTGTCCGAATAGTTTACAATATCAGAAAGATAAAGTAATTTCAGCTCCTTCTCCTCATAGGTAGGAGGAGGCCAACCAATTCCATGTCCTTGAAGAACAGACACAGATATTTTGTTTACAGAAAGCTTATACAGAGTAAAAGACAGCAAAAGGATGTTCTCCCATGGGAAAACGATCAGAAGGCTTACACACAGAGAAACTTATAATGTGTTCATAGCAACAATCTGGACACATCTCGTGTGCTCTGGGATGGCCCCGCTGGAGCAGAGGGATGGGATCAGTGACCCACTGCGCTCCCTTCCAGCCCGAGCCATCCCGGAATTCTGGGATTCTGTTGTTCACCCAAATTCCAAGCGCCACAAAACTTCCTGAGATGATCCCGGTTTTGCCAACCTTTTTGGTGAAAAGTACCCCCAAAACTGGAGGAGGCCAATCCTGCAAATAATTCGCCAGGCAGGATTAATTCCTGGGATTTACAGGCAGCCACTCCTGTTATTAATCCAAAATTTAAAATCTGTTAAAACCATCCCCTGATTATTTAAAAACCTGAAAAGTTTTCTGCGTCCTTAAATAGATTTCCCCCCCACCCCCAGTAATTCCTAGAACTGACCCAGAAACTGCATCCAAATATTTTTTCCTCCTAAAAGGCAGATATCCCTAAAAAGCACCTCTCCACTGTTACTTCTGACAAATTTTGAGAATGGAAAGTGAGCTCTTAAAACACAAAAAAGGAGTTGTGGGCAAATATTTGGCTGTTTGAAATTAAAGATGGCCAAAATCAGCAGCCCTGGTTTTTGTGAAATTCCCATGGAAAATCAAAGGGAATATTGGGGGGAGGGGGGGGGAAATGCCCATTTTTTGTGTTTATTTTTAGGCCTCTCCCAAGGGATTCTTCCTAAAGAGCTTTTAGGTCTGAGCTCTTGTGTCTCCCCATTCATTTTTATTGGAATAAATTGATTTAATATGATTTTGGCCAGATTTGGAGGCATTTAAAAAGAATCTGATGAATAACCACAGTATTTCTGAGCAATCCATCTCACCTTTCTTTGAATTACTTTGCAAAAGTGCGATAACATTTTTTTTAGGTGAAGGTTTATTTATTTTTTCCTAATTCTAAACTTCAGGAGCATAAATGTCCCTGCAGAAATTGGTCATTTCATAACCTTCAAACATAAAAGCAGAAAAATCTGATTTTAGAATAAATAATGAGCTCTGGGCTTCACTAAATGATTCCACGGCCTTAAGGAACCATGGAGAAAAAGAGGATTGGTTATTCCACATGGATAAAACTCCACCTTGTATCCCTGTCTTCACTCAGATCCCTCCTAATCTGATTGTATCCCATATCTTGCTAAAAATTGGGATGAGTTACCTGGGTGGATCTTCCAGAATAGCCAAATAAAATCAAACCAAATTGAAGTAAAGCATGAACATTCCACAAAAATAACACCTTCCATCACTGCCTTGAATCACCTGGAACGTCCCAAAATTCCTTTTCAGGTTTGGGCTCAGTTCCCACTTTTCCCAGCTTGAATTTTGCTTTGGGGTTTGGGGTTTTTTCCTTTTTATTTTCTTTCTTTTTTCTTTTTTTTTTTTTATTTTTTTTTTTTTTTTCTGTTCTNTTTTTTTTTTTTTGGACCGTGAATGCAAACATCAACACCAAAACCCATTCCCAGGAGGATGGAAGGGGGACACACAGGGAATACCAACCATCTCTGGAGCACTCCAGGGATCTCACCAACATCTGGCCCATCCATCCTTGACTTCCCAGCCCAAATCACCTCCCGTGAAGCCTCTTGGTCCAGCCCCAGCCTTGTAAAGCCGAGCTTTGCCTGCACTTGTGCTGTTGACTCAGCTGCCGAGCGTATCCGGTCACTCGGGCTCTGGAGCTCCAGGCAGATGGCCGGAATTCCGGCCAAATCCCTCCCTCCGGAGCTGCTGGCCACAGGAACTGGCACAGAAGCCCTCACTAGCCCAGTTGGCCACCTGGATCCAGGCTGATCTTCGACCCTTTTCCTGGCACGTCTGAGTGTTGTAAAACTCCATTTGTTGGCAGCCATGGGAATTTCTGTGTTGGAATCCAGGGCACAGGGAATATTTCCCTGCCTGTATTAGGGAGCCCTGACCCCCAGTCAGACACTGTTTTTAACCTTTGTCCCAGGGAAAAGATTGCCAAGGCTCTGGGATGAGTTGGAGAGCACAGGTGTGNTTTCTGGGATGGTTTTTTTCCACAGGAACCAGGAGCTGAGGTTTCCCTGCCTTCCCAGGGTTCTTCTGTTTATTTCCAGTCCTCGGTGAGGAGAAGGTGATTCTTCTGTGGGAAACAGGAGAGGGAGGGAGAATCCAGGGGTTGATTTCACTTTTTCAGTTTCAGTTCAGTTTTTCAGGGATGAACAGCAAAACAAGCCCTGGAGATTGGGACATTTTTGCTTTGCAATTCTTCAGGATTGGTCTCAGCTGGCAAAGATCTCACCTGAAAATAGGGACTGGGAGCCCTTCAAACCAAAATCTACATATGAAGGCCTGGAAATGGATGCAGTGGAGAAGATGTGAGTCAAGAAATAAAAGATAGAGAGGAAGGACCCCAGATTTAAAATTTACATTTACATTTTAAGCTTCCAATCCCAAAATTTTAGCCGAGGTCCTGAAGAAATTTGTGGGTTTGCTGAGCAGCGTTTAGGAAAAAAAAAGAAACAAAGATTCTGGGGAAGTGATATGGGGATGGGGATAATTAAAGTTAAGGAAAAGAAAGGAAGAAGGAGGAGAATTCAGGTAATGATCTACATGGAATGCAGGGAGAAGAAAACATCTTCCCTCTTAGCTGTTCTTGCTGGAATTTTCTGTCAAAGAAAGGAAATATATTCATGGAATCACAGAGTCCCAGGATGGCTGGGGTTGGAGGGATCATCTCATCCTCAGCAGGAAAGGTAAAGTTAGAGAATCCCAAATAGGTTTGGGTTGGAGCGACTTTAAAGATCATCTCATTCCAACCCTGCCAGGGGTGTTCAGCCTGGAGAAAAGGAGNCAAGAATTCCTTCCTAAAATCTACTCTAAATCTATCTAAATATTCAACTAAAATTAATCTATCTAAATATTTAATTTATATAAATAGTAATGCGTTATTTACATTACCAAAGACAGCAGATTAAATAACCAATTAGGCATTCCTGCCTTTTTCCTTTCCTTGTTTTTTTCCCCTATTTAAACAGGTCCAGGCTGAAATCTTCACCCCAGGGATTTTTTTTCCTCCCGCTCTAAGATCCAACACCCCAAATTTTGGGAGAAGTCAACCCTCAGATCCCAGCATGACTCAATCCCACTCACCTAACACAACATTATCCCTCAGGAATCCAACACACACACACCCAGAGCTCCCAGCCAAGCCCTAATCCCGGGAAAACCGAGGTGGCAACGCGTGTGAAAACACTGGTGGGAAGTTTGGATCCCAGGATATTTTTCTCCAGTCCCTTTCCCTTCATTCCTGACTCATTTTTTCCCCACTGGTTTATTCCTAACCAGGGGCTATTGTCTTGTGTTTGTGACATCACAGGCCGTCGCCATGGCAACAGTGATGATGTCACAGGGGTGGAATTAGCGCCTATTAACAGGAACAGGCACGGGGAAGGGATGAATAATGAGTTCAGGGCCTGGATTCGACACAAATTACCAGGAATTTTTTGGACAGGAAAAATCCTTGAAAGGTAAATGGGGCTTATATTTAAATATTATGTTTTCATTGGGCTTGGCCGGCGAACAAAAGCTGATATTTGAGTTATAAAACTGCAAACACCAGGGCGAGAACAGCTGGAGGGTCAGGAAAGTTTTTTTCCATGCAAATGAGCCAAGGATTATGACTTTATTTGGAATGCTCACGGACAGGAGTGTGTGCCCTAGAACCCAACAAAGCCCAGGGCTTGTTAACATTGAGTTTCTCAGCCTGACAGAGAACTGAGTTGTGTTTAACCACACTTTGCTCTCTTTGTTGTTTTTCCCTTCACAATTTGTCTCTGCTTTCTGATTAACTTTATTCTTTTCTTCCTTTTTCCAGCCTCAAACCCTTTTGGTTTGGATTAGGATGGATTACCAGCAGCATCCTTCACCCATCACCAACCAGCAGGAATAAAGCCATTGCTGAAATGCTGGATTTTATTAAAATCATTGAGCACGCAAACTCTGGTCTGGATTAAACCAGAACTATAAATATTGCCTTTTTCTTATTCCTGTTTTCTTTTGTTTCCTGAGGGAAAAAAAATGAGGATGAAGATAAAGGATGATAGACTTAGATGGGATATTGGAAAGGGATTCCTGGCTGGGAGGGTGGTGAAGGGCTGGGATGGAATTCCCAGAGCAGCTGTGGCTGCCCCTGGATCCCTGGAAGTGCCCAAGGCCAGGCTGGAGCAGCCTGGGACAGTGGAAGGTGTCCCTGCCATGGCACGGGTGGCACTGGATGAGCTTCAAGGTCCCTTCCAACCCAAACCATCCACCAGCTTTGGATGTCCTTGGTTTTGGACCAGGATAACTTTTCCAAACATCCAGCTGGTCCACGGGAAGGAGATAATCCCGAGTGGGAAAGGGGATTTCTTTCCTCTGGGATGGGTGTGGTGGTGCCTGTGCCAAGGACTCCTGGACAATTCCTGCTGAGCCAAATCCCTGTGACAAACTGCTGCTACTCCCACCTTATTTCCCTTATTTTTCTCTTCCTTAGTCACATCCAGAATTAAATTTTCTGAGCCCACAAGGTGTCATCTGCCCATGGAACTGGATGGTCTTTAAGGTCCCTTCCAACCCATGCCAGTCTGGGATTCTGGGATTCATTTGAATTGTCCAAATAAGGATTCCAGCCACCTGCAGCTTTTCCAGCATCCAGGAGGGAAAAGGAGACACCTCCAGAGGCTGATCCTGCTGCTGCCCCGTTGTTTGTGTGGGGACAGCGAAGGCCCAGGAATCCCAGCCCTGATAACTGGAATACTTTGGGGTTAGGACAGGGAATTTGATGAAATGTGAGAGGTGATTTTATCCAAGGAAAGCCACTTGAGCACGGAATCGCCACCTCTGACCTGCAGTTCCATGAAGCTCCAAAACAACTCCTTCACTGAGCAATCACGTCCCCACTTGTCACACTGTCCTTGCTGGCACCTTCCTCCCCCGTCCTCGATCTCTGCTATTCCTTGGCATTCATTGTGACATTTTCCTACTGATTTAACAAAAAAAAAAGTGGTTTATTGTACAGTTTTTTCCTCTAGCAAAATACATTATTTTCCTCTAGCAAAATAATAGCAGTGTGCAGTTTTCCATTTTTAACACTTGCTAGGATTTCCCTTTTTCCTTCTTATTTTTCAGAATGAAACCGGAACATTATTTTGCAAGGAAAAAAAAAAAAAAAAAAAAAAAAAGGAACATGACAGGAAATTGTAGCTATTTAATTCTAATCTTTTAATTCAAAATTTAAATTTTAAAGGGCCAGGCCCTGAGATTCGGACGGAAATTTCAATTCAGGTTGAAAACCCAGTTGAAAACTGCTTCATCTCCAGCACCTTCAGCGAGGATTCCCAATCTGCCCAGGAGCTCCTGACGGCTGGAACACCCTGTCCCCAGCACCTTCCTGGGCTGAGTGGTTTTCCAGAGGCGCCGAGGCCTCCCGCTCCATCCTTTGGCAGGTGACAGCAGCACCAAGGGCTCCAGGCAGGAGGGTGCCAGCCAAGCCTCGAGGGTGCTGTCAGCGGGCAGGGATGTGCCGGGATGGGAAAACGCCGGGATTTCACTCCCTGCTCTCGACACCGGGATCACGGCGCCCATCCGCGTCCAGCGGATCTGCGACCCCGCGGATTCGCCGCGGGAGATAGCGGTGACCTGGGGTGTCCCCAGCTTGTCACCCCACGTCCCAAATGTCCTGAGGAGAAACAGCCCCCCTGGGACAGCTCCCAGGTCATCTCCCCCGCTGCTTAGGAATGTTTGTGCGTTTCGCACGTCTTTTTCTGCCTAGAAATCGTCAAAAAAGCGTATTTTGATTTTTTGAAGATGTCCCAGTGAAGTGTTGGGAGATGGTGTTGGAAGATGTCCCAGTGAAGTCAGCGTGATTTAAAAAGTCACTAAGTCAGGCTTGTTTAGAAGTGAAGTTGCACCCTAAGAGGCCCCACACATATTGCTTTATAAATATACAAAAATAAAAATAAAATAAAAATAAAAATGAAAATTAAAAAAATANAAATATAAATATACATAGAGCACATCACAGACACACCTGCCCAAATGTGACTCCACACAGACATTTAAGAGAGAGCTCCTGCTTTGACCATCTTTCATTTTAAACAGGGAAAGACAGCATTTGTTTTATCCTGTTTTACAGATGGGATGAGCCCAGGATCAGGGATTTAGGGCTGAGTTTAGGAAGTGTCTCACAAATGAGGTGAGCTGAGAGACAGGGACTAAGGGCTGAGTTTGGGAAGTATCGATGAGATGAGATAAGATGAGATATCAGGGATTAGGGCCGAGTTTAGGAAGTGTCTCACAGCTGAGATAAGTCCAGGATCAGGGATTTAGGACTGAGTTTGGGAAGCATCTCACAGCTGGGATGAGCCCAGGATTAAGGGCTGAGTTTGGGGAGAGTCTCCACACCACGAATGAATGAAGTCCACATCCTTGCTTTTCATAATCCTTCCCTTTGAACCTCTGGATTCCTAAACAAGATCAGTGTGGCAGAACTTGGTTGACCTTTGGAGATGTTTTCCACACTGGACTGACCTTCCACAGGCTCCAGTGAAGTTGTGTGACTGTTTATGGGTAGAACAGGGAAAATTAATGTTGGGATAATGAGAAACACCCGCTGGAAAAGGTTCCCCTTGCTGCAAGGAGCAGATGCAGCACATCTGGCACCAATTCCCAACCATCCAGCAGCAACACACCACGAGAAGCACCAAAAAAAAAAAAAAAAACAAAACCAGCAGCCCCAAGTCCTGGGCTGATCCCTGCTCATGTTTGTATGGAAGGCTTCCTGCCTCGACGCTGGGATGGCTCTTCCACGCCGGGTGAGTCACTGGGAGCGTGAGGAGCCAAAGCTCCCCACCTCTCAATCCCTCATTTATCACATCCCTCCCCTCCTGGCTGTCTGCACAGGCGTCATCGCTCCGGCTCCGGCTGCGGAGCCAACGCCGCTCCGAGCAGACAGAAATGGTGAAACGAGCAATATTTTTGCTGGTGTCGCCCTGTTTCTCCATCTGATCTCGCATTTAACACCAGGCCAGACGGGCCTGACAAATCCCACCGGCTCTGAAATATTCTCATTCCAGGGAATGCACCATAGGGAAAGTATTCATCCCTCTTGGCCTGGATAAATATACAGGTACAGATAAATATGTGCACAGACGCGGATTTTAAAATACGCACACCCACGTGCATTTTATAACCCTTCACCCACATATCCATAAATCTCCAACCTCTTCCGTGTAAATTTTCCCCGGAGTTCAGCTGCAGATGGTTATTGATAAAATATGAACTAATGCTCACAACATCCCTGTGTGTTTAAGGTGGAATTGAATTTCGGTAATCTCAGCCCACTAAAAGTCAAATTTTGAGCCTGGACCAGTTTTCTGGGTTTCTTGATAGCCAATAAAAAGCGACAGGTCCATCCAGAGGCCAATTTGATCTGGTTCAGGATTTATTGGTTAATATAGATGTCAAGTGGGAAGCAGCACAGAGAGGGAGAAATTAATTGGGAATGTTTGGGGTGGATTTTAGGAGCTTGTTCAGAGCCCTAAGACCAGTTTTCAGTGCTGGTGAGTTCCTCTGAGCTGGACACGCAAATTCCCATTATAATCCCTGGGAAAGCACTCAGTGTAGCCGGGGGGGACCCTGAGGAATAACACAGGTGGGCCCAAAGTAGTTACCTACGGGCTGATGACCTGAATTTTGGCCTCTGCAGAAACCACACTCCCTTCAGGCAAGTTGTGGTTCTCCAGATAAACTTACGGATTGTGGAGACTCCGGATTAACGGAGACATCAGCGCAGGGATCCCACCCATGGCACAGGACCTCTGGAAAACCTGCATCTTTCTGAAGTGGAGCTGGAGAATCCACAGGTTTCACCAAAACGTTTCAATATTGAAAGCTTAGCATTCAAAGAGCCTCAGAATTCCAAGGACTGGGAGTGAAGGAGATAATTAGGTGATAACTGGCCACAGAGAGATGTGGGGCTCAGCTTGGATCACAAACTCTGGGACCACAGGAGGAGAAGTGGAAGAGGCGTTTGTCTCCTGGCTGAAGGACAAACCTCCAGGAATTCTCAGGAGATCGTTTTAAGAAAGGGATCCTGAGAATTTTCCTTCACCTGAAGCATTCCAGAGCATCTTCCTTTGGATTTCTTCCCGGTGCCATTCACCTGGATAGAGAGTGTTTAAGATCAGCTCCATTTTAGGTTTTGCAGGAATGTCAGTGGTCACCAGGAATGCAGCTTGACAGGAGAAACAGCTAAAAAGAGAAGAAAAAGTGAAGTAAAAAATATATTAACAAATTGCAGGGTTTAATCTCCATGTCTCCGTTAGAGATTCGAGGTCCGTTGGAAAGAAAATTCTTGTTTCTAGCAATTATTGTTGATATTTTTGACTGATTAGTTGGATTGCCAGTGATTGTTTAGGAAATTATTATAATCACGTATGGAAACAAGGGTTAGTACATAGGGAAGTATAAATTAATTTAATTAATTAATATCTTCATAGATCTTTGAGAGCAGCAAATGCCAAGTTGCCCCTCAATGCAGCACATGGAATTTGGGAGAAGGGCAGACCCTGTTTCCTGGGATTGTCCAAGAGTGGAATGGCAGCCCTAATGCCCCCCTCCCCACCCCGGTTAAAAGTGACAAAAAATGATGGAGACTCCAGAATTTCCTTGCGAAATTCCACAGCTGTTAAGTCTTGCAGGAGCTGAGCTCATGGGTGTGATTCAGCGGCGATGAATTTCCAGCACGGGGCCCTCAAAGGTTCAACCCAGCACCGGGCAGCAGCTGGAAAACCACACCACTTCTCCTCCTGACCCGTTGGAAGCTGGAATTCCGCGCCGGAGGCTGAGCAAAGCCGGGATGGGCAGACGCTCGTGGCAAGTGGAGAGGTTTCAACCAGAGCATGAAGTTCACCTGGGGGTCAGAGCAGCTCTCAGCCGAGGCTCGGTCAAAAATCCACTGACCTCAATCCAAAGTTTTCCATTGGCAGGGCTCGAGTTGGTTTGGAAAAGACGGAAAAATTCCGCGGTTTCGCCAGGTTTTGGAGCTTGCGGGTGCTGGGATGAGCTGGGGTCTCCTGCTTTGCTCAGGGGCTTCAAAGCTCAGCTCAGACATCTCCGTGCCTGGGGAAAAAAAATTGAATTTAAACACGCAGGCAGGTAAGTGTTTAAATTTGGATTTTCTCCAAAAAGACTTTTTTTTAAAGGAAATTTGTGCGGTGTTGAAAAAAGGCAAAATTGTCCATGTCACAGCGACACTGATGAACCCAAAGGATGGCTGAAGGCAACCATGACCCTCCAGCTTTTTCAATTTAGGGATTTCCAGGCTTAATCCCATAACTTTGCTGCTCAAAGATTCCCTTTCTTCGCAGAAAAATGTCTCAATGTAAGTCAGAACCAGGCTTTTTAACAACAACCGAATGAAACAGCAAATTCAAATGAATTCAGAAGTTTTAATCTGAATTATGATAAAATAATCTGCTTTTGCCATTGAAGGCTAAATCCGAGGATTTTATCTGAGTTTAAATTCAACAAGATGAAATATTTTGAATATTGGCTCCTTGGAGTAGAAAGTTCCATGTGAAGTTTCACCATTTCAACATTAAACCACCTGAGAACTTCCAAAAATTTCAGATGATCAGCCTGCAGTTCATCAAAAAAACCAAATATGGGCTCCTAAAAATCTTCTGGTCCATGCCAAAAAACAAAAGGGGTTTGATTTGAGTTTCAGCTCACAAATATTTAGGACAAAAGCGATGCAAAGAGATTTCTCAGGCACACACAGGTTTTCCTACCAGCCTCGGCTTTACAAAATGGATTTCTTCCAGTTAATTTTGGGGTTGTCTTGTCCATAAATTCTGCTGGATCACACCAGATGAGTGGTGGGATAAAAATCCTACAGCAAAGGGTGCAGGGATCCCCCCCTAAAGGTAATTTCTGCTTGGAGGAAATCATTGCAATAGAAATTAAATAATCATCAGGCTTTCTGTGATAAAATCCATGTCTGTATTGGTAAAGAAATAATAAAATAATAATAAAATCATCTTCTCTCCTGCCCTGACCAC
>VXAX01006241.1:0-32440 GCA_013399835.1 Leptocoma aspasia
TGCCATCAAACCATCAGATAAAAATAAGCTTTTCTCTTCCTTTTCGCTGCCCTTTATCCCCACGGAGCCCCCAAAGCCACGGCTGGGGGCGGGGGTGCGCCGTGCGCCCTCACCCCACCCGCCGCTGGGGGGCGCCCTGCCCGGTGGCGTCACGTGACCGACACCCGGNCCTCGGGGGCGGGGGGGAACATGGCGGCCCCCAGGGGCCCTCAGCGCGGCCCCGCAGCGCGCCCGGCTCTGCTGGCGGGGCGGGACGGGACACGGCCCTCCGGGGACCTGCGGCCGGCCTTCTGCAGTCATGAGGGGCGTATGGCGTGTCCGTGTACACACACGTGTGCTTCCGCGTGTATATATGTCTGTGCGCCTGGGTACGCGCACGCAGGCGTGCGCGCAGGGCTGGGTGTGTGAACGCCCTCAGACAGGGAAATCGGGATGTGCCAGCAAAACCCCCGCTGGTTTTGTGATGTCCTGTGTGTTTCCTGTCTCTGCTGCCACTGCAGGAAGCCGGGGGCTTGCTGTTTCCTGCCTATTGTAGATGCGGTGTTTTCCGGTGAAGTTGTCCTTGGGGAATTGTGTGGGTGTCGAGCACAGAGCTGCTAGTGCGGAAAAACCGTGCCTGCCATTGGAAAGGAGTGGTTATAATTGTAATTGATTTGAACCGGGAGTGTTTTGCTGAATAATAATGGTTCATCCTTTTACTTGTGTTTGTCTACTGACAGTGGCTGGTGTCTGTTACTGTCCAGTGTCTTCTGTTTTCAGGAGAAATTTTGAAGGAGTACAACTCGTTCACACTTCTTTTTTTCCCCCAGATGATTCTAGTGACTTTAAAATTACATTTCTCTAACATGCTGCTGTAGTTATATTCCAAGATATGTCTTTAATTTTTTGTGTTTGTGTACACATACTGCCAATGCTTTTTTTCTATTACATTTGATTCAGCATGGTTCCCTAATTTTATGCTGTTGTTCTTTCTCAAAGTTTTTAATTAGAAACTATTCACTACCTGCAGATCTAGCAGGCAGAATTTTAGATTCTCAGAATATAGGTTATAATCTTTCTAGAATGTTCTATGTCACTATTTGCAGAGGCTTTAAACAAACAAAAAAGGCCTTCTCTTATTCTTTATTCAGGCTTATAGTAGGTATTGAGTGGCATTTGTTCTAGTTGAGCATCTTGTTAATGACACTCATATCACTTTATTTCCTACATAATTGGTGAGCAGAAAACTTGTTTTTAATGAAATATCCAGCATGTGCTGAGAAACAAGTCAGAAAACCCAGCCAAAAGCTAATGTCGTCTGAAACACCCACAGACAGTCCAGAGGTGCCAATGGAAAATACCCTGTTCCCTGACGTTCCTGGTGAGGAAGGAAAGGTGAAGTCAAATGACAATCCAGTAGAGAGACTGGAGGCAGGCTCGGGCAAGGAAGAATGCCTTGAGTCCATGTCCAAGAGGCAAAGGAAGAAGCTGTTGAAGCAGAAGCAGTGGGAAGAACAGAAAGATCTACGGAGGTATGGTTTGCAAAGGAGCTTCCCATGGTTCACATGTAATATTTAGTGCTAATAATAACGACGTGTCAGCAGAATGTGCTTGTGAATTGCTTCATCAAATCAAGGCAGTTGAACCGCTTTCTCCCGCACCAGGTTTAAAGCAGTAGCCCCAGGCTACTTCATCTGCACTTGAAGAGGCTGTAGAGGTAAGCATCCCCTCCTCATACTAGAATTGTTCCTCGGCTTCAAGAGGATGTCAGGAGGGATTCAAACGTGCATGGTTTTCATTTGTCAGAAGGGAGACAGAACCTTGTATGGCCATGCTCCTTTCTGAATGGGCTGCGCCTCTTTTCCTCTTTTCCTGGTGCTGTCAGACTTGAGAATCTTACAAAGACATGGAATTAAAGCAGCTACATTTGACACATGAAGTGCTGTGCTACAAGTTACGCTGACTTATACAGAGCTTCTGTTTGGTTGAGAGAAAGTGTATCTGGAAATGCACTGATGGTGGTTTGTTATCCACCATCATTATAAGTTGGTCTTATCTAACTGGCTGCTGGGTGCTCCTTCCCAAGACAGTGGTTGTTGCTGTCTCTGAAATTTGATCTCCCAACTGCCTGCTCCTATCGGGAGGACAGGAGGATGGAACAATTTCTTCAGGAGCCTTTTGAAAAACTGCTCAGTGAAACAGGATGTAAACTGCCTTCCTCATTCTGATCCTGATACTGTGATTTTGTCAATCTTTTTGGTTAGTTCTGTTACGAGACTTGACTGAGAGCACCCTTAGATCTCTGAGACTCCCGGGACTGAGTTAATTGAATTTTTGTCAGATATCTGTCTTTGTAGGTATTTACAGAACTTCACAAAGACAGGGGGGTAGTTTTGTGCTAGTCTCAGTGTAGCAGAGATGCAGGCAACAGGCTGAGTTTTAAATATCACAGTCACAGGACAGCCACTTTGGCCCTAGAAGTCTGCATTTGTATGCGTAACACAGTACCTCAGCAGACTTGGCAGCACTTTTTGAGGATTGATTTGTTTGTTTACTTAGGCAGAAACGAAAAGAAAAACGCCAGAAGAGAAAACTAGAACGTCAGTCAAAATTGGATTGCAGTAGTGAGGGGAATGACAGAAAGTGCATGCGCAGGGAAGTTGTTCCTAGCACGCTTCGCCTCATCGTGGACTGCAGCTTTGATGACCTGATGGTGCTAAAGGTAAAAAGAACTTCAGATTAACTAGGTATATTTAATTTTCTTAAATATAGACTGTATGTTCTCAGGATTTTCCCATGGGTTAAAGACCGAGTATTGTCACAGTGATACACCTGTTTGATTCCTCAGATTAATTTTGTATGTTAATTAAATCCCTGTGATTTTTTTTCCTAGCATAATGTAAATCAAGCACATGCATAGAGGTGTCTAAGTACACCTGTGTGGAAGATGTGTGTGTCTCCTTGTTGGCATAATCCCCTCACAGTGGGTGTTTTTTCTCTCAGGATCTGATGCCCACACTCTCTGAGTAGTCACTTTTGCCAGTTAAAAGCTTCCTTTTTCTCTCTTTAGCTTCTGACTATCTCATGATAAAGCATTTTGTGATGGTCTGTACGAAGGACTAAAAACAAACAAATTGTGTTGTGTACAGGATGTTAAGAAGCTTCACAAGCAGATTCAGAGATGTTACGCAGAAAACCGCAAGGCATTTCATCCTGTGCAGGTATGTTTGAACAAACTGAACACTGACTGCTGCCAAGTACCAAACATGAGAACTATACTAGGAAAAGAAAATATTCAAGCTGCCTATTTCATAAGAAAATTACTTCTATTGTAACACCCACGTTACAAAGATACCCCTGTGTATGGAACAGTATGTGCATGCAGGTGAAAAGTGCCAGATCCAAGTGTGCCACTAAGAGACTGTTGATCCTTTTGGTTTTAGCTGTGCCAGATTTTAAAAAAAGTCACTCTTAAGTCCGAATTTTTGTTTTAAATGTGTCACTAACTATATAAATATGGTCCTAGTACCACTTCCATCTAAAAAATATTAAAAGTTAACAGTTAAAGGTAGAAAGAAAGGAAACAGATTGTGGCAAATTGACGTTTCTGTATTTTGTACCTCTTGTTTGTTTTGTTTGAAGTTTTACTTGACCAGCCATGGGGGACAGTTGAAGACCAACATGAACGAAAATGACAAAGGATGGGTGAATTGGAAGGTGAATAATTTAATTGAGTATTTCTGTAAAAAGTTAGTCTTGATTGTAGTTGTAGTTGTTAACTATATTGTTAGTTGTGAAGAACATGATTTTTTCCCACATGGATTTTTCTAATACATGTCAGCAATAGCATATTTGAAAAAGTGTAGCTTTTTGTCCTTTAAATTGATTTAACTTAAATAAGCCAAAGACTGCTTCTCTTGAATCTGCATTTGATTTTTGCTTGAGAAACTACACACAGATCCATTTTCACTTACTTTTATTGAACAAATTCCATTCTTGATAGACTAAGCAGGACTCCTTGATTTAGGCAGTTCCAACAGTTGTCTGTCTTGACAGTGCTCTTTTATCCATGTGCAAAGTAAGACTTGCCAGTTGGGATGTGATTCTCTGGTGTGCACTTTCACTTTCATCACCTTGTCTCTCAGCACTGAAGTGTTCTGGAGAGAAGTAGCTTCTCTTGTGGTCAAGCTGGTGTTGGTTTTCCTTCTGACTCCCTATTAAGCCGCTATTCCAACAACTTCAAAGGAAGATAACAAATAAAAGCAGTCCTGTTTCCAGCAGTTTTTGTGCAATAGCTGCTTCATGAGAGCTTAGCATAAACTTCTCTTACTGAACAATTAATGTTAACTAACCGTTTGCTTCTGGGTTCACTTTTTTAAATGGACTTGAAAATTACTTGGGTCCATAGGAGAAATGTGGCAATATTTGAAGGGAATCATAAGAACTTAAGGATTTGTAAAGTTCTTTTGGGGTTTCAGGAAATTTCTTGTTGATTTTTACAAATCAGTGCTCTAGGAACTGGACTGTTTACACAGAAAGTTAATCTGCACTGTGCTACGTATTTGAACGTGAAGGAGGGATGTGGAATGACCACATACTGTTGGATGTTTTTTTGCTGGTCCCATCTTGGGTCTGTAAAGCTTGGCCAGCAATTCATCAGTTGAATGTAACTTCTTTTAACTACCTTTTTTTGAGGATATCCAAATTAGAACAGAGCACTATAGTGAGCTAATAAAGAAAGAAGACCTAGTATATCTTACCTCAGATTCCCCAGACGTTCTCAGAGAGCTTGATGAGAAGAAAGCCTATGTGATTGGAGGACTGGTGGATCACAATCACCACAAGGTAAACTGTGGGTCTTTTTCTTTGCAGCTTTTTTTTGGCACCTTATTTGACATTATTGCTGTTCATGTGTAAACATGTAAACCCTAATTAATTATGAGAAATCTTTTTCAAAAAAGAATTCCAAAAAATGTTGAAGAAATGTGAAAAATGCTAGTGGTGGTAGGAGTGGCTTGTGTTCCAGAGTTTTCTTATCCTTTACTCTTCCTCTGAAAAAATACCGAGTGACTACAACCTGAATAACTCTGTAGTTTAACATAAGCTCACCTTTAAAACAGTCTACAGCTGATGGTTCTAGAGCTGCAGCTGCATTTACAGGTTTCATTTACAATCCTTTTGACCACAGGTCACACTGTGACATACATAGAAAGAAGTGAGTTTTCCAGAGGTAGTAGCCCTTGAGGCAGGAGCTGTCCAATCGGGGTAATTTTCTTTTTGTAACCAACTGCTAAAGCAGCATCATGGCAGCACAGGCAAAACTCTTGCCAGAAAATCATACTTGTAGGAAATCTGTATGGGCTGATCTGATACAGTAATTCTCAATCCACTTGTTTTGGTATCTTTTCCCTAGGGAATTACTTACAGAAAAGCTGTAGAGCAGGGAATTGGTCATGCACAGCTCCCACTTGGAAACTTTGTCAAAATGAATAGTCGGAAAGTGTTAGCTGTCAATCATGGTAAGTTCTAAATCATAAAATAATTACATTATTTTAGAGTATACCTGTGATAGTCACAGTTCGAATCCTCTGCACTGTAGTGCAGATGCCTAAACCTTGTTTTATTATATTGATATTACTTGAATTGAGTTGCCTTCAGAATACACTAATTGCCCTGACCTTTAAATATTATAGATATGGTTAAATATAAATGATGGTGTCTGAGCCATTTAGAAGTGCACATTGTATCCTGTTGGCTTGTCTGAGGATTACTTGTGGCTTTCTTACCACCCTCATCTTGTTTCCAGGCTTACTGTATAAGTGAGTAAAATGTTTTCTCCTCTTTGGACAGCTTTGTTCAGCGATAACTGCCTCAGTACCTGTAGACTTTCCTCAGTTCAGCACTATTCCAACTACTGAACTTTCATAACTGTATTTTTACCTGATTTCTGGTTCTGATTGAAGTATTCAATTGCTTAACCAAGCTTTGAATCCTGCTCCTTTTAAACTTTCAGCTTTATTATTAGATTGTCTTTCAGTGTCATTAAACAAAAATGCATCCAAAATGGAGCCTTCTCAGACCTTCATGGAAATTTTTGACATGGTGTCAAAGTCTTCATTGTGCCACACTGTACATTCTTTAGTTTATCTTACCTTGCTTTATTTCAAATTGATTTTTTTATGTAACACATTGCTCAGTGATAACTGTTCCTTTATATAGAAAGGAAGAGCTAATTAGAGCTAATTATTGGAGGGGTCAAAATCTTTGTTAAAGTGCATCCACAGCAGGATTCCTGTCAAACATGTGGAAGCATTGGTGCCTGTACAGAAGGCATTGGTGAGACTGAAGTATTTGTCTCAGTCCCTGAGAGAAGTACTGTCATGCAGCTGGACACTCAGGGTCTTGGCTGTGCTTGGCTTCAGGCTACAGTAGTAGCAGAATTGCCCTGTCTGTTCCTGCCTGCATTTCATCACCTCTGCTCTGAAGATGCCACAAGAGAATGCACATAAACCTCTGTAAAGGTGGATTTGGGGGTGTGTTGCTATCAGCAATTCACTTACCTCCCTGTAAAAGAGCTAATGGGCTTTTCTGATGTTGCAGTGTTTGAGATCATCCTTGCATACCTGGAGAAGAGAGACTGGAAGGAGGCCTTTTTCAGTGTTCTGCCACAGAGGAAAGGGGCTGTTCCTTTGGGAGAAGCCAATGATTCATCCAAACATGCTCTGTCTGGAAAAGAAGATGAAGACAATGACTCGGACAGCAACTAGGCTTCAGAATTGGATGATGGGAAAGATGAGACATGCAGTTCATGGAATAAAACTGGGACATGAAGTAGTTTTATTTCAAAGACCATCTGTGGCCCTTGTAATGCTGAATTGTCTCAGTGCTTGGTAGTCCCAGAGCTACTTCTGTGCATGAAGGGTTAAGTTAAATGCAGGTTTTTACCCTGAGTCTTCAATATAATAGCTTTTTAAAAAGGAAAAAGAAAAAGAAATTAATGGCAAATGCAGCATTTATTTTTTCCCAGGGAAGCTATTTAATTTAATTTTTTAATATTATTTTTTATACATACCCAGTTAGGTGTAAATGTCAAGAGCATTAGTAGTTACTATTTTAATGTATACATTATTGTCTCAGTTTCTGTTCAAAAGTTTTCTTAAAAGCAATGAATGACAAGTGTTCCTTTGGTTCCAAAACCTGTACCACTAGTGCCTGCTGCAAAGTGTGCATGAACACTCAAAACAAAAATTCTGATTTTCCTGAGCATCTCAATAGAAAATCACAAGCAACTGAACTGTCTGATTTATATATTGTGTTTAGTTAGCTGGGGTCAGTAGGTGAAGTATGAATGTGAGGTTAAGCCAGTGCTTCATACTTGAGCTTGAGATGGATGGGTGTTAGCACAGGTGCTAATCATGTGCTTTGGTGGGCACATGGTGCACACTGAGGTCACTCAATCACTTTTGATTATTTCTTCATATTCTCAGCAAAATTCATCACACAGCCTCAGAACAACACCAGGAGAGAGGAACTCTTTCTTACAGGTCATTCAGATTCAGTATTACTTTGTAATCACTTATAATCACTTAATTATCCTGTAGGTATTGTATTGTCTATCAAATACTTTTCCTTTAAAAAAAAAGTCATAATCTTAGTCTTGGCTGGGTGTTCTGATTCTGACTCATCAACTGACTTCAGTGCTGTGGCAGAGTAGTGAAGTGGACACCTTGGAAGTGAGACTTTGCTTCAGCACTGTGAGCCTGCCTATCCCTTTCTTCTCCAGGTAGTAGCCAAGTAGCTGCAGTGCCTGAATAAGTGCAGCTCTCACACAGGTTTCTCATGCCTGAAGACCATGAGGTCATGGCATCCTAAGTGTTCCTCTCTGCTGAGCTGCAGTCAGAGGACTGATTCAAGTATGATTTGCCTTGTGCCCATTTTTCTTCTCCCTTCGTTGTTACAGCTTTCAAGTGGAGACTGCAAGTGGGATCCCTGTGGTCCCTATGCTCTGTAAAGGCTTGGTAACCAGCTGGTTATGACTTATACACTTAGTGCACTTCTCTCTACACTTTCTGAAAGGCCAATAGAAAAGTTCCTTCTGTTAAAAGGACAGATTGTGGTTTGTTGCTGAAGTTCCACGGGGCTTTTCTTAGGCTTTACAAAACTGTGATTGCTTTGTTGCAGAAACTAGATCAGCCTTTTCATAAAAGCATTGCTGGTTTTATTTCTGTAACAAAAAAGGCAGCATAAGTGTACCCAGCATATGTTACACCGATTCTCTAAAATTGCAAGGAATTGCACCTTTATAGCTGAGCTTTTGCATGTTAATGTATGTAGCAGCTGTTAAACCTGATTTAAGACTCCTCAGTCTGTCCAAAGTTTCCTTAAGACCATTTCATACATGTGCCTCATTTACTCAGGCTTGAGAGTGTAGGAGCAGATGGCTCAGACAAACTGGGGACTTTCAGAGACATGCTGAAAGGGTTCCAAAGCATCTTACAGAACTGTTTTGCAACTTGAAACACAGCCTTAAAACTTTACCAGTGAAATTAGATACACACACCCACACACATACAGGTGTTTTTAAATTCAGCTGTTTAAATCTGAAGCTTACCTGTCTATGGAGAAATAGAAGGAAAACATGGTCTGGTGTGTTGCTGTTCGGAGGCTGCTCATGCCAACTGCACAGTGTCACAACAGCTCAGTGGCTGCTGCCTGTTCATACACGTTGCTTGTCTCACCCACCTGGTCTTCCTGTCCCCCATCACAAGAAGTGTGGCCAGCAGCTCAAGGGAGGTGATCCTCCTGCTCTGCTCTGATGAGAGCCCACCTGGACTGCTGCAACCAGAGCTGGGGCTCACGACATCTGAAGCCCATGGACCTATTTGAGCAAGTCCAGAGGAGGCCATGAAGGTGCTCAGAGTGCTGGTGCACCTCTCCTGCAGACCGGCTGGGAGAGCTGGGGCTGTTCAGCCCAGGAGAAGAGAAGGCTCTGGGGAGACCTTACAGCACCTTCCAGTGCCTGAAGGGGGCCTCCAGGAAAGCTGTAGAAGGACACTTTACAAGGGCAGGTAGTGATAGGACAAGGGGGAGTGGCTTTTAACTAACAGAGGGTGGGTTTAAATTAGATATTGGGAAGAAATTCTTCACTGTGAGGATGAGGACTTTTATTGTTTTTCATTTTGGATTTACATATCGTATACAAGTTATAGCCCTGTTTGGCACTCTGGTGTTCTAGCTTGTGCTACTTAAGAAAGCACATTTATTCTCCATTTTCAATCTACAGACCTGGCTGTTGTTCTCAATATTTTCAAGATGGTCACTTGCATATTTCAGGCATGGCCCATTAATGCATTTCACTGGAAGGAGAGATAAATCACTGCACCGTTTTATAATAAGAAAAGACAAGGAATTTATTTCCGATAACAGAAATAAATATTTACATCCAGTGCTTTAGGGCACTTCTTAAAGAAAGATCTTTCTTTGAATCAGCTTTAACTGTACAAAGTTAATGAAACTGTAGGAAAACACACTGGAAGTTCTCTGCTTCACCCTGCTGTCCTCAGGGAAGATAGCTCTGACATGCTTCTCTAACCAAGACTTAGAGACCTCCAATGTGATTTGTTCCCAGGCCACCACGATGTTGAAGAGCAGAACATTAAAAAGATAATCTGCACAGAAGCTCTAGAAGAACAGGATCCCTGCGTTTCACCACCAGGCGTCATTGCTGAGTTTAGGAAAGCTCTGACTTTCATCACTAAGCTTTGTAAACTTTCAGGTACTGCCAGAACTATTGCTCAGCAATGCTGGGCAGCAGAATACATCCAGAGATCTTTAAACCTGCGTAGTAAAGCATTAAAACAGCAATAAAGAAGGTATGGCTCAAGGCACCTGAAAAGAAAGAAACAGAAAATAGGGGACATGGCAGAAAGTCAAACCTTCTGGCTGAAATGGGCGAGCTTTCTTTTAGTTGCATGCAGTGGGGAGGTAATTGCAAGATACCGTAAGTCATCCTGTTGTTTTGTTCCCTTCCCACTGAGCCTCAATCCTCTTAGTTCAGATTTCTGCAGCCAGGAACCTCAGCAGTGTTCATCTGCACCCATGTTGTGACAATTTCCCAAACACTGTACTGCTGCAGGTTTCCCCCTTCTTGTCCATTCCCTGGATTCAGGTCAATTTGCCTTTGCTTTGGCTTCCACGTGTCCCATGTCATTATATATGCTCACTGACCCTGTGTTTGCTTATGGAACAGTAGTGTTTGATTCTAGACGTGACTGCAGAAGAGCATCTGAGTGGAAAAGAGCCTCTCTGAACAGCCCCATCTCAGAGGCTTTTTGGTCACAAAGTTGACAATGATGGTGGGTTTTGGAGTGCACGCTGGCATGCTGCACAGGGGTGCAGCTGTCCAAGGCAATCCACACTGATGGTTATTCCAAAATTCTGTGTGCATGACAAGGCACATGCGCTCAGGGCAGTCTTGGACAAGCGTGACTGCCAGCTGCAGGAGTGCAGAATGTGGCATTCCCAAAATCCTTAGAGCTTGAGGATAAGGTCAGGGAAGTTTTAAGAGTTCCAGTGTTTCCTTGATTTAAACAGAACTTTTTTACTGCTCAGGCTGTGCTGTAGATCACACTGAAGATCACAGGTTCACTGCCCCGTTATTGGTATTGGTTCATATTATTGTAAAGTATCCATTTATTCTGCAGGAGGGTTTTAAAATAAGCTATCAGTAAGCACACATTCTTCTTGTCATAAGTTATTTTGAAAAGCAGGGATGGACTTCAGTGTGACTTCCAAATCTAAAGCTGAATAAGCTTTGGCCCATTTGAAATGTGTACCTTAATTTGTCTCTCTTGTCCAAGAAGGTGGCTTTGTTAGCTGGAACATCAGCATCTACTACTGACAATCCTAAAGCCAAATAATCAAATGTTTGATTCATATTCATTCCCCTTTGCTGCATTTTTACTTCAAGTAGTGTAAGATGTGCTTTTTAATTTCTTGTTTGCCTTGTTTGGATGTCACTCTCACTTTTCAGCCTTCTGATGTTTTCATTCTTGTGATGGAATTTCTCACACTGTTTTTTGTAAACATGCACATGTTTTTCTAACTGTCTTTTTGTTTTTCATTCCTTCTCCTGGGAGGAGAAAGGTTTGATGGACTTTGTCATTGACCAGTGTCGTTGGAGAGGTGGTAGCTTCACCTTCCAATCGATGGTCGTTTCCAGAACCCTATATAATGGGAAAACCAAAATAAAGTTTCTCTCTTCTTTGCCTTCTCTCGGGTGTGGCTGTGTTTGTCTCTGCGTTTCGTGTTGCTCGATAGAGTAACAGTTTGGCTGTGATATTTTCAGAGACCCAAAAGGAAGAAAAGGCATTATTTTAAAAAGGGGTGTTCATACTTGATTGAGTACTCTCCTGGGGTATTATTTTCCCCTTCAAATTCCTCTAATACTGGCTCTAGACCCACAAGCTAATTTGCACCTTCCATCTTTGCTTTTCTTCAGCTTACTAAAATGAATAAGGCATTGTCCTGTGAGCAGTTGACTTATTTCCTGTGTGTGTTTGGAAAGGTGTTTATTTCTGGATGTCTTTGTTCATGTTCTCACAAAACTGGATGTCATCCCATATGTGCTTAATTCAGCCCTATTGCCATGTCACACACATTTGTATAATCTTCAGATATGATCCCTAAGCTTTTTGAAGGGCATAACCTACCCTGCCAGCTAGTTCTGCTCAATCTCTGTGCTTCAATAATAATGAGCACTTGTTGCAGGGTTTTGTATTTTGTATACCTAATCTTTTGGACATCCTTAAATGTGCAGGTGGAAAAGTACAAAGGCATTGGAGCAGTCACAGCTTCTGTACTGTGTAGGGTTGGACTTCAGAAAAGTTGCTGTTTTTTCCTATCTTCTACTAACACGTGTGTCCCAGAGCTTTTGTGTTATCAAGTCCTTCATAAGTGACTCATAAGAGGGTAACTTGGAAATTGCTATCACACAGTGGGAAGAAATGCTGGGTTTTCAATTTAAACACCCTCCAGAAAGTTTATTTATCTTAACAGCTAAGTCACTGTATGAAAGAAAGAAAGGTACTTTGGTAAGCTTAAAAATCAACATGGTAGATAAGGAAGAAGTAATCTATTTTTAAAAATGCTAACGTTTTAGCTAAAGCTAGTATGCATTTTATTATTTGTAGGACAGAATGTATAGTTGTCAGTAAAATCTGTGATGCATAAGTGCCATTAAAAGCTTTTTTTTCTCTAAAGAGTTAGGCCACTTGAGCTGTGGTTAAAATAGTTTCCTGTTAAATAGACCCAGGTTCAGTGCAGAACTGATTTTCCATTAAAAGAAAGCTGCTTTAGAAAGCACTAGCTCTCTTCACCTGGAGTCAACATCGGTACTGCTTCAGGCAAGCAAGCACTGCAAGGCTGCTCAGCCCTGGCAGGAGTAAGGAGTGGGAAGCAGGCTGTGCTGCCTGTGAAGTGGCAGTAAAGAACCACGCTCCCCTACAAGTGCCTTGTAGTCAGAAACTGTAGCTATGGCTACAATCTGCTGCGCATGGTCAGTGTTTCAGAACATTTGCCCAAGTTACAGTCCCCAAGTGAAGTTAGCCTGGAGTTGCAGAACAGGCCTTTGCCCTCCTCTTCTAACTTCTTTTGTGTGCAGGCTCACCAGCCATGAACACCTCCAGTAGGTTCTTTCTCTTCAACCTCTGACACACATTTCATTGGAATCTGCTGAAGTTAATAAATCACTGGAGAGGGGATATTAGTGCATCATGTTCAATTGAATAAAGTGAGATTAAAAAAATCAATAAAGGAATTATATATATTCCCATAGAATTACAGGCTGTCCTGAGCTGAAAGGGACCTGCATCCAAGTCCAAATCCTGGCCCTGTACACGGCAGCCCCAAGAGTCACACCCCGTGCCTGAGAGCATTGTCCAAACCCTTCTTGAACTCTGTCAGACCATTGCCTTGGGGAGCCTGTTCAAGTGCCCAACCACCCTTTGGGTGAAAAACCTTTCCATAATATTCAACTTAAACCTTCCCTGACACAACTTCATTCCATCCCCTTGGGTCATGTCACTGGTCACCAGAAAGAAGAGATTTTAATTGCACAACATGTAGATAAACATAAAGAAAATTTCTCTTCATAGTGAACCGCCTTAAAAGTGGAGAGGTATAGGGGGATCAGCTAAGTATTTTCTGGCACAGGGTTCAGCTGAGGGCCTGTGCAAGCAAGTTGGAAAGGGGTGGTACTGTGGTTTCCCTGCATGCCAGGGCCACTGTATGCCCTGAGCTGGAGCCTCACCCTCATTTATCTTCAGAAATTGGGCAGAGCAAGGTAAATAAAGCAACTTCTGCAATACAGTTATGCAAGTCTGCTCATGCTTCACTGGAACCCTGTGCAGTCTCTTTCCTTGTCACCTTTTGCCTAAAGACCATGACACCTATCCCTGTACAGGCTGCAAACTGGATCACTGTCTGATCCAGTGTTCTCAGTTGGAGAAAAAAAAGGCATAGCCTTGATATACATATAGCTAAAGATATGAGGAAAGTTTTGAGGGGAAAGGAAACACAAAGGGATATTAGAAATGAACCAATAGGGAAAAGGGATGGGAACTTTAGAAGAATCATAGAACAGTTAAGGTTGGAAAAGGCCTCTAAAATCGTCAAGTACAAAAGAAGGGAGGAAAAGAGAAAGATAAACATCAAGGAATAGAGTGGACTAGAAATACTTCATTCTGATACAAGTTATTTTAGGAAGTGCAAATCACTAGGTCATACCTCCTGTGAGGACTGGAGAGCTTTGGCTAGAACTCAGAACAAAAAAAGGAGAGTTTATGGCCTTTGGAAGAAAGGGCTGAGAGCTCAGGAGGATTACAAGGATATTATGAGTTTTTGCAGGGAGAAAATTAGAAGGGCCAAAGCCCAACTAGAACTTAATCTGGTTACTGCCATTAAAGATAAAAAAAAATGTTTCTATAAATACATTAACAGGAGCAGGGCTCCATCATGTGTAATGGTGACTTGGGAAGACAAATGCCATCACTCCAAATGTCCATGCCTTCCTCCTTCTTCCCCCACTTTATATACTGAGCATGATGTCATGTGGTCTGGTATAGCCCTTGGTCAGTTTGGGTCACCTGTCTGGGCTGTGTCTCCTCCCAGCCTCCCACACACCCCCAATTTCCTCACCAGTGTGGCCATATGAAACACAGAAAAGGTCTTGGCTCTGTAAACCATACTTAGCAGTAACAAAAACGTCCTACATTATCAGCCCTGTGTTCAGCACAAATCCAAAACCCAGTCCCAAACCAGCCACTGTGAAGAAAGCTAACTGCACCAGCCAAAACTAGCACAGAGGTTCAACAAGGCCAAGTGCCAAGTCCTGCCCTTGGTAACAACAACCCCTGGCAGCGGTACAGGAAAAGCTGCCTGGAGGAAAAGGACCTGGGGGTGCTGGTTGACAACAGCTGAACATGAGCCAGTATGCTCAGGTGGCCAAGAAGGCCAGTGGCATCCTGGCCTGGATCAGAAATAGTGCAGCCAGCACAGCTAGGGAAAAGAATCTCTTCTTGAATTAATTACAGTCATACAGGTAAACATGAGAGAGCGCTATACTTAGTAATTACTAGTCAGGTTATATGCAGCATTTTATCTTTTTTACTTGTTTCTGAAGGAAAAATCTTGATTTCAGAATGCTGGGCATAATTTAAAAATAGATGAGGCTTGAAGTCCAGAGGAAAGGCATGCAATGCTGCCTTCCACCCAATCCCTTGCACCAGCGTGTAGTGCCAGGAGAGGGCAAGCGTGTGGGCACGTGAGCAGTGATGGGGGCTGTCCTTGTGGGTGTTGATGGAACCAACAGGTCAGGCACTCTTTACAAAACAAGCATAGTGTTGCATGTGGTAAGAAATATTCTGTTGCAGCACTTCTGACATACTGATTTTTGTTTTGCCATCAGCATGATTGGCACGTTGTCACAGTGAAGTGAAAGCCATTCCAACAGATTAATGAGTAGCCAGACAGTAAAACTAAGAATTTAGGTGCAGACACAGCTACAGCCACACAGTCAGTGTATGTTTCTTAAGCAGCTTGCACAATCCCATGGTTTAATAGATGAGCTGGGCTCTTGTAAGTGTCACCAAAGTTCATCAGCAAAGCCTTCGTGTTCTCACTGTGTCCCTGCTGCTGTGAATTCAAGACCCTCTCTCTCCATTTCTCTTTGCACCTACAGTGCCACTGAGAGTAGTGGGTTTGGAGGGCAGCTTCCAGGGAGGTAGAAAAAGGGAAATAGCTTCCAGCCAGGGCTGTTGCCTTTGTCCCATGATGTTGAGGGCAACAACAAGTGGGCTGCAAAAAAGGGTAGGGAAGAGCATGACAAAGGAGTCAGGAAGACAGAAGCAGTGAAAGAGAGAGGCTTCATCAGATGAGTGGTTCACTCTCACTCTAGCACTTTTTTTGATTAAGGGGTGGGACTCTGAGCTGGGAGGCTTGGCTAAAAGATCAGAGCAGTCCACTTGTGGGAGTGGTTCACACAACCACCTTCCAGTGTGCTGGAGAGGACTTGTGGTACCAGCAGCCCAGCTGCTCTGGGGGTGACTGAGTTCTTGGTGCAAGAAGTCAGCGGTGGCAAGATTTGAAACAGACACACCGATCAACATGAGCACAGCAGGCAAAGTAAGCAACAGTTTGTGTCAGGAAAGTTTCTTTGCTGCAGCTGAGTAATGCATTTTTAAATGTGAATTCTTTGCAGGGATACTCTAAGTCCTGGTGGTATAGCACAGATTAGTGTTTAGAATGAAGCTGGTACAGGAGAGCTGCCTTTATTTGCAGGCTGCTGTAGTTTCCTAGGATATGGTTGTTAACCCTTCAAGGCAATAGTTGATGTGAGGCAACATAAGGTAACAGCACCAGAATAAGAATAACATCCTGTCTGGGTTAGCAAACTGTTTTTAGTCTCTGATTGGATAGTTTATGATATGATAGAATGTACTAAGTGTTTAGATCAATGTATTTATCTGCTCTACCAGTTTCCATTCTGAGATTCTACAGTAGTTTAAACTATTTTTAGTTTGTTTATAGTTCTATCAGCTTGTTTTCTAAAACAAAGATATAGCTAATACTGTGTTAAATTTCAGGGTGAACTGTGCTGGCATTAGGACAGTCATTAAATTTGATTATGCATATAACAAGTCTCAAACTTTAGTTAATGAAGGCCAGAAGTAAATTTCACATGCAATGCAATGCTGAGCTGGGATTGAAGTGAGTAGTTACATCTTTGCTGCTAGAAATTAGATGACAAGAGAGATGGAGGCTGATACCAATACATGTTCCTTCTTGCACTGCTGGTTGAGATGCTAACAGACACCCAGGGACCTGCAAGAGGGGTTAAGAGACAAGCAACTAGAAAAAACAACTGAAAGCATGCACCTTGCTAGAATGTGCCTTAAGATAGTACCAGGATCATTTGCTGTTACTGCCACCTGTCTTTACAATTCTAAAACCAAAAGAGAAAGGAAAAAAAAAATGCTCTTTAACTCTGAGTTACTGCAAGTGCAAAATTAATTGTAGCTTACTTGTAGGTAAATTCACCAAGTTCAGTCCTCTACTCAGCATTGGACACAGCACAGTAAATGAAGGGTTGTGATGTAGCTTAGCTGCTTTGATTTCATCATGTTTATCTTGGAATAACACAGGAGTTACAGTGCCATTTATGTAACCAAGCAGCATAGTCCTTGTGTCCTGCACAAAGGTGTGTTTCTGCATCTGCCCTTCCCCGCCGCAGTAACTCACATGGCTGGTAGAACACAAGAGCAGAGAAAAACTGTTAAGGCAGTGCTTGTCTTGGCAGATAAAGTGGGTGATAATGTGCTGTTGCTGCATCTGTGGGATCCTGTTGCAATCTGTAAAAGCTCACAGGGACTAAACAGTCAGAAAAACACATAGTTAATTGATGTCTAATTATATTATTATTTGTTTGCTCTCAGCAATCTATACTTCTTGGCCACCTTTGCTCTTAGAAACACTACATGTGCTTTGCATGTGCAAGTCATGAAATCATCACTGTGCTATCTGGGATACAATATAAATATATAAACTGCCTTTTTTTTTTTAATACATTGGTGCCCATTGAAATGTGATCTTTGACCACAGTTGTGAATTTTTCACTAATCACACTTGCATCTAAACATTATATTTAAACTTAGTGCAAATATCTCTTGAGGCAGTTTTTTTCAAAGCATTGTGCCCATCCCATTTCTGTGTCTAGCTGCTGAAAGTCTGCTATTTTATTTCATATGTTTAATATTTCCTAATAATTATTTTCTTTGTTACCAGTTTTCAGTTTGTTGATAATCAGACATTATTTCTACTTCTACTTCAAAAGCTTTGATACTAAAAAGGTGTTTGTTTGTTGTTTTCCCATGCAAATTTTGCAGCACACTGGTGTTAAGTTGTCCTGGTCACACAGGATAAATATGCATGTGCTAAACCTCTTGCATCCTGGATTTGATTCCCCTCCATTTCCTTCTCAAGATAATGCCACCTGAACACTTGCAGTCAGTAGAATTAATGGAATGACTGAGGACTTTATAGTGTGTCACCCAGGAAAATCATATTTCAGGGACTGGGGTTGTTTAAAGACCTAGGATGAGATCTTTAAACACCTCCAAGGAAGAACAGCAATTATGGGGACAGAGAGGTCCCACTGCTTTTGAATACACTAGGATTGAGCTTGCAGGGACAAAATCTGTTTGAGAGCCTGTGATGAGGTGTGGACAATGCTCTTCTCTCTTCTGAGGGGATTTTTCTCTCAGTGGCAGATGGTCAGAGGAGACCTAAGGCCTGTCATTACCAGGACAAAGCCTGAGCAGTTAATGTACAGACTTCAGTCTAAGAGATGAAAAAAAAACTGTCTTGGATTGTTGAGTAGTAAATCCACCTGAGTTAAATATCCCTCCTGAGAAGGAGGGTACGTTAGCACGGATAATACTGCACTTAAAGGGACTGTTCAAGATTACCTCTGTGTAGTGCTACAACAGTTTGCACAGGTGTCCTTTCAGCCATCACCTCGTGGCTGAACTTGGGCTCTACTAGGATGTTTGTAAATCTGCACTAGGCTCTGAATTCCATTTTTAGCAATTTTGTCACTTCCCAACACAGACAGTTCTAGGCAACACAGACCTCATCACAGCCTGCTAAGTGACATCCTTTAGTGTGCCATCTTCAAGAAGATACAAATACAGGTAAGTAATCCAAAACAGCAAAAGCAATTGACCAAGGAAGTTAGCAAAGGAGCAATGAGAATTGGTAAGGTATCCCATTACCTAGGAGACTATGATGCATGCAGCTGAAAACTTGATGTGACAAATGATGAGCAAAGTCAGACATGATCTTGGTAGGGGGAAAATACAGGCTTACACTGACCTTTGGTGTTGACTTTTTTGTTGTTTGGTTTGGTCTTCTTCCCTGTAGTTTCCCTCTCTTCTCCACAAATATGAGCAGGAGTTTCACACGCAGTAACAGAAGAATCTGTCTGTGTGGTGACTCAAAAATGCAAGTGCCATTCCCGTTTTCTTTGCTCTGTTTGTAGGTTATTAAATGCAAGGCAGCAGTGCTGTGGGAAGCCAATAAACCATTCAGTATTGAGGAAGTGGAAGTTGCCCCACCAAAAGAACATGAAGTTCGCATGAAGGTACTGAAAATAAAATTTAAAACAACTCCTATGACTTGCATTCTATCTTGCTTTTAATCAGAATTAGTTCTATAAGTTTTTAAGACCCAGTCAGAAAACATTCCACTAGAAATTAGTTACTAATCAGTGAACTCTCATGGAACATGTTTAAAGTCCTTCATTTGATAGGATGAGGTTCTTTAAAAAAAAAAAGGTTTTCAGGGTTGTATTTTTGTTTACTGACATCTGTTTTTCTAATAGGCTGAAAAAATTACAGTACAAGGCAAAAATCAGAATTTCCTGTAGTGTGAAGCAAGAAAATTTCTTTTACTTTGTTTGAATCTGTTCTGGGAAATAGCTCATTAGGCCTGGGAGCTTCCTTTTTTACCTGGATATTGGCCTCAGTGGAATTCAGCAGCTGCCTTAATTTTTGAGCAGTTTCAAGTGTTACACGTGTGAGGAAAACCCTCTCATGGGGTTGATAAATCAATTTGTCAGAATAAAAGTTGTAAACAC
This sequence comes from Leptocoma aspasia, assembly GCA_013399835.1. Classification (NCBI taxonomy): domain Eukaryota; kingdom Metazoa; phylum Chordata; class Aves; order Passeriformes; family Nectariniidae; genus Leptocoma; species Leptocoma aspasia. The sequence continues at coordinate 19,172 of VXAX01006241.1, forward strand.
ATACCTGAATATTTCAAAAGAAATAGTGCTGTTCTAGCTGCAAGAAAAGGCAAAATGTCATATAAAACACTATGTACCTTAAATTTTTTTAATACAACAAATACAAATATTTTAAATATATACACGGCATAATAATATAATTATTATGTAATTATCTAGAATATAAAATCATTCTATAATACATAATTTATATAAATATCTGTTACATGTTGTAATATAATCTAAATATAATAAAAATAACATATATACAATATTTCTATGTTTGAATAATATGTGATGGTTAATTTGTATTTACATAATTTTATAATATTTATATAATATTACACACCTTTCTTTTTAAGTATTTATGCATAAATATTGGGAATAATTTAATTTACTCTGTTCTCCCTATATAATTGTATTGCTAGAACATTGATCCTACAGAAAATTCATCGGACTCCCTACAGAGCTCAGTACTGCATAGCAAACATCCACAAAGGAGCTTTGCCCTGTAGATTAAAGACTAATAAATACCATGAAAATCTTAAATCAGACAACTAAATTTGTTTCACCTGTAGATTTATTGTGTGATTTATTGGATTTTGGAGAGAAGCAAGTGGCTTCTCCAAATATAGAATATATTTTCATTTCCACATATGACACGACACAGTTAAATGCAGAAATATTCTTGTTTTTCCTGTGAATCAGGTCATGGCCACTGGGATCTGCCGCTCTGATGACCATGTGATAAGTGGTGCACTGGTTATGCCTTTTCCAATAATTCTTGGGCACGAAGCAGCTGGTGTTGTGGAGAGTGTTGGGCAGGGAGTGACTTCAGTCAAGCCAGGTATGAAACAGCACTGAAAACAAACCCTGTGCTGAGTTTCCAGACTGCTCCTTAAGTCAAAGATTATTACATTTGTGAGTATTTTTACTGCACGGGAAAATATTCCAATTTCAGTTTATTCAAGGATACCTCGAAGGATATAAACCTGTTGTTTACACCTTTCTGTGTCCCCAATATACTTTCAGATTTTCTACTCAATTTCTTTTGGTTTTGGCAAAAAACATCAGCAGCTTTCTTTCCACCTACATAGTGCTTTTCCTGTCGTGGAGTCTTTGCTGTTGTTCATATGAAACCAGGCATTAGCTGCAGGTTCTCTGAACAGTTTATACAGCTCACCTTTCTCACGAATAAGGCAAAGCAAAGCACTAGATGACAAACATGTCAAAGCACCTTTTAATTCTCTTAACAGCTAAATAATTCATTGACTTCAGTTGACCAGAACTTAGGTCTTACTTCACTTTAAAAGCATCAGGGCACAACTGGGGTGCCCGCCCTGCTGCAGGCTTTGCATGTGGGCAGCACCAGTGCAGGTGAGGCAGCAGTGCTCCCTGAGGGCTGGATTGCTCTGAGGACACTCATCTGGACCAGCTGCTCCTCTCCCTATGTTCTCTTTGAACCACAATGTGTAGATAGTCAGTGAAAGATGACAGTTTTCAGCCAAGTGCTGCAAGATGAGATGGGATTCTTCTACACTTTTATAGGACTGAAAAAATTCTAACAAGGGTTAAATTATTAAGAGAAAATATGCAGTGAAAAAAATCTACATAGAATCACTCAATTTCCAGGCAGTTTGTTATGATACCTGAGTAGCCCACTTTTAACACCTTTGTACTTCCAGGGTCTTTGTCCATACTGACAAGTATGAAGCCTGTCCAAAGCAGGTTGATATGTATAACAAAAAAATTTATTAGAGATTTCTGCTTTAACTCCAAACAAATACGTATATTTCAAATTTCAGTGACAGCTCTAGCTATGTCTGGGTTCATAAATCTCTCTGTTGTCTAATTCTAGGTGCCTCATGTTTCCAGGTGAGCTGAAATAGCAGGCCTGAACACATACGTGCACAAAATCACATTTCTCAGATGTTGCTTAATTTACACCTCCAAGTTCTGAAAAAAAGGCTTCAACTTGTGCAACATTTCTTTAGCAAAATGATTACTAAGACCATAACACAGTTCTAGGTTAACTCAGGGTTGAGGTAGTGGGGGCATTTAATGTTCTGTAGGTATTTTTCATTTTTTGGTGGAAATCAAAAATTTCCCTTGACTTTCAATGTGTCGAGGATTAGCCACATTTTAAAACTGAGAAATCATAAACTGATATGTATTAGGAAATACCTGTTTAGAGATTATTTGGCATTTACTATATATCATTGCTGTGTAAATTGCATAGGAGTGAAAAATTGCACTGGGAATCTATGTTCTACTTTAGTCATATATTCGTGCTAGAGAATTAGAGATGCTGGCTTAGATTGTGTGTGCCCCTGCTTCTCAGACAAGTGTTTTACCTACCTTTACTCAACGTAACAGTAATAGGACTGCTATATAGCAAACATGCTCAAAAGGACTGGCAAATTAATACTTAATTACCCATTCTTTGTATGCATGGTTTACAGCCCTGTTACCTTGGCACTCTAATCTGCTGTCCTAGTGGATGTTAATTTTTATCTCAGTATCTTTACTGAAAGAAGGTGTATTACTACCTTCTTTTTACACAGAAGATGCAATAAACTGCTGAGTAAGTACTTCAGAAGTGTCAGTAGATAACACGGTTTTATGACGTAGGTCTGACTCAGTCTGTGGAAAGACATCAGAAATTCTGCATATCAAAATTAGTTGTCATAACTTTGCCCTAATTATGTTTTTTATGTAAAACACAGAGAGATGGTTCACCTTACAAATGCAGCAGAAGGAAATAAAACCATTGCTGCATTCCTAGTGCATATTTGCCTGGGGATTAAATACAGTGGCTTCATGTTTTTGCCTGCATGCTTATTGTTTGCCTTTTTTAATCCTCTGTCATTACTGTTTTATTTCTAGGAGACAAGGTTATTCCACTCTTTGTTCCACAGTGTGGGGAGTGCAAGAACTGCTTAAACACCAAGGGTAACCTGTGCATTAAAACTGAGTGAGTTTTCCTGGATTACTTACAACCCTAATTTGATTTGACTTTATCCAAAACTTATTACAAACAACAAATTTTACTTGCCATTATTTCTGGTCATCTTTCAAACAGCCTTGGTACAAGTGCTGGATTAATGCCTGATGGGACCACCAGATTCACCTGTAAAGGAAAAGCAATTTACCATTTTCTTGGTACAAGTACCTTCACTGAATACACAGTATTGCATGAATCTGCTCTGGCCAAAATCGATTCTGCTGCTCCTCTGGAAAAAGTTTGTCTAATTGGCTGTGGATTTTCAACTGGTTACGGGGCTGCTCTGCACACTGCCAAGGTAAATATTGTGGTGGGTGCTTCGGATATTTTATGTTGTCTGTTCAAGATTGTGTAGCCTGCAAGTGGGTTGTCAGCATGGCAGCCAGGAGGTACAGACTCTGTTTAGTTCAGTGTGGAAAGAAGATACTAGTTCTTTGCCTACTTCAGATTCTGTCTCTAGGATACTCAGAAGTCTTCAATTCAAAATCCAGTAAAATTACTTATTAACATCTATAATGTTTTCCCTCATAGCTTTATCACCCCTAGAAAAATGTTACAACAGAGTTCATTTTTTTATTGTAACTGAAGTCTAGGAATACATAGAAGCCTATATAAGCAACACTCACAATTGTAGCAATATTTGAATGTGGGTTTTAGAGCTGGCACTGTCTCCAGTTGAGTGACACTACAAATCTTAACACCACTGGAATATAAAGCATCATAAAAAAAAGGTGTGTCTAAACCTGAAGCTGAGACATATAATGAAAACCTGGTCTCAGAAATGTATTTTAGGAACAATTTCTCTTAGTCACGTGTAGCATTACAGCAGTACAGCTGGCTACTGCACTAGCAGGTATGCATGTGCAAATTCCTTCTCAGCAGGTAAGCTCTAAATTGCAAGAAGTGGCTTAAGTGAAATCATGTTGATGATGAGGAAATGCACGGTACTTTCCCTAGCCTGTAGCAATATGCCATGTTTATGTGGTTGTTATTGTAGGTGGAACCAGGCTCCACCTGTGCCATCTTCGGCCTCGGAGGAGTTGGCCTCTCTGTTGTCATGGGCTGCAAGGTGGCTGGAGCTTCCCGCATCATTGCCGTGGATATCAATAGTGACAAGTTTGCCAAGGCCAGGGAGCTGGGAGCCACTGACTGCATCAACCCTAAAGATTTCAATAAGCCCATCCACCAAGTGTTGATGGAAATGACTGGTGGGGGTGTGGACTACTCCTTCGAGGTCATCGGCCGTACGGATACCATGGTATGCAACCAAAAGATGGGGGGACACTTGTTAGCACTCCCTTCACCAAGCCACCAAGCACCGAGGAGGAGGAGCTGGGAGCCACTGGCAGAGTACCAAGCTAACTTCAAACCTGTTAAGTCCAGCTGTCGGCCACTGAGATGCAGGGATTGAAGCATGCTCAGAAATTTAGGAAAGGGAACTTCACTGTAGTGCCCTGGCCAAACCAGGGTGACTACACTTTACATAGCCCATTATCTACTCTCCAAAAGTGGCTTATCACTAACAGTTTAGACAAAATGGGTGAGAAGAGCAAAGCTAGGATATACTTAACCAATGAGAGCAGATACAATGGTGTTAGTGGATACAATTGGCAATTTTTATGTGGTTTCAGTTACAAAAAATGAATTGCAAGCAGAGCTCTGAGAGGAGGAGGTGGAGTTCAAATTTCTATGCCCCAAGGATAAATCTTGCCTGCCTCTGGGTGTCCCTCTATTTCTAATGCAGATTGCAGCCTTAGCCTCTTGCCAGTATAACTACGGAGTCAGTGTGATTGTGGGAGTGCCCCCTGCAGCACAAAACATCACTTTTGATCCTATGCTCCTCTTCACTGGTCGCAGCTGGAAAGGCTCCGTCTTTGGAGGTAAGGACTTGGAAAGATGTGATTCAACTGGCTTGGGAAACTTGTAAATCATCTTGAATGAAACAAAATATATCAAATTAATTGCTAAGGCTGTTTTATTGGAAGCAGTGGCTGTTTTGCTGATAAAGAAGTTGAAAAGGAATTAGTTATGGGAACTGTTAGTGAATGGCAAGAGAAGGAAGGAAAAAACAGAAGGGGGCGGAGGGAGAGAGGGAGGAAGAGAGGGAGGGAGGGGAAAGAAAGGGAAGAGAAGAGAGAAAGAGACACATAGAATGACAGAAAATCGAGAAAAAGAGGGAGGAAAGAAGAAAGAAGAGGGGGAAATGAGAAAAAAGGGAGAGAAGCAAAAGACAAAAAGAAAATGAGTGGGAGGGGAGGGAGAAGGATGGATAAAAATAAAGAGGAGGAAAAAAGATAAGGCAAGAGAGGAGATAAAGGATAGAAGATAAAGTGAAAAAAAAAAAGAGGAAATCATAAAGAGGGAGAGAGGACAGAGGGAGGGGAGAAATAGAGCAAGTGCAAAAAGGAAAATGAGAGGAATAGAAAGAGAGGGAGACAGCAGGAGAGATGGAGGGTCCAGACTGTAAAGGACATCAGGGCTCATACTCAGCTGATTTCCAGAGAGGTCAGACCCCAGCTTAGACCCTGGCCAGCTGCCAACAGTCCCTTCACATTCTTTCTCTTTTTGGAGCTCTCTCAGCAGTCCCACACTCAGTAAGTCCTAGCTTACTCAACTCAAAGGCCACAGAAAACTTGTTTCCAACAACAGGTTTTCTCACTCATATCCTGTTCCTCCCATGTATTCAAAAGACACCAAAATAAAACAGCAGAGACAAATCAGGTTCCTCTGGAAGGGCATCCTACTATTTATAACAGCTTTATCTAGTGGTGCTTGTAAGAAAAGAGACACATCCACCAACCACTGCCCAATTTTGAGCAGACAATCAAGTTTCAACTTACCAACATGGATGTCAGCACTCTAGCTTTTGTTTGAAATGTGGTTAAGTTGGAACAGTATTTAATGTGGGGAAAGTTTGGATTCTGCAAAGACTGACATTTGTACTGGTCTTCTGCTGGATTTGTCGTATGTGGAATAGCTGCATTTTGTCCCGTGTTTTCTGCTGGCACCCTATGTTACAAAGGTAAAGCCATGCTGCCTCATCCTATTACTCTGCCATAGAAATTTTACCTAAAAATTTAAGCTGCCCTGGGTTTTATGTATTTTCAGAAGCATATCATTTCATTATGAATTTTCTGTGGGTTTTTTTTCAGGCTGGAAGAGTAAAGATGCAGTTCCCAAACTGGTTGCTGACTACATGAAGAAAAAGTTTGTTCTGGATCCATTAATAACCCACACACTACCTTGGACAAAGATCAATGAAGGATTTGATCTTCTCAGGACAGGAAAGAGGTAAACATCATTTCATTGTAAAGGTTCTGTATAAAAAACCTAGAGATGTATGGTAAGACAAAGTCTGACTTCACAGCAGAGAATGGGGAAGGCAGCTCAGCATGCCCCTTAATCCCTTCCAGTGTGTTCCCATGGGTTGCAGCTGGAGTAATAAAGCCAGCAAACCTTCAGCTTTCAAAATGCAGTGGGCCTGTCGCCGGCCGGGGGCTATGTACAGTCACAAACAGGACAGGACTGCTCGGAATGTGCCTTGAGCTGTTTATTTTCCANCCTTTGCAGAGTAACTGTCCCTGCAGAGGAACTTCTGGATTGTAGTTTGAGCAGAGACACAGCGTGGCAAAGGGAGAAAAGACTACACAGTTGAGGAGGTCTCTTCCCAGTACCCATTGGAAAAAAGCACACAACTAAGGGAGCATGGGAGTCCCAAGCTGTAGAGTGCCAAGGGTTAGCTACATCATATTCCAAGAAACATTTCAGGATGAGGAGCAGGAACACAGAAATAGACTATTCCTCTTGTGAGTTAGGGAATGGAGTCCCAGTCCAATTGGTCCTAAAGTCACTGGGTACTTCACCTTCGGAGCTTTTAAAAAAGGAAAGTACTTGGTATATGTACATTGCAAACTCAGAATTTAGCTCTTGTGCTTTCCTCAAATATTGTGAAAGCTCAGCTCAGACTGTTTTCACAGGGTATTGAAATTGGAAATATTTTTTGACAGAGACATTTGACAAGATTCACCACGGGAATTTAAAATTGTCCTTGGCAGAAGTAGGAAATACATTTGTATATCTTAGTATGTGTGGGGACTACCCTTTTTGAAAGTTCTAGATGTTTATAACTTACAGAGTCTGGAAAATTACATTCATGTTTTCTTTTCATTATCATTTGCTAGCAGCTATTTCAGATGTTACTTTGACTATAAAAAGCAAGTGACAGAAGAATTTCAGCCCCTGAGGTTTGTTCTCAAGTTCTAACAATGCAGCAAACACTTCATTTTTTGATTGTCCTTATTTTACATAGAGTATAAATGTTAGTTTTAGATTTTAGTATAACAAAAGGGAAAGTGGTGAGGACAGAGATGCCAGCAGCTTTGCTAAGATGCTGATAGTCAGCCTGAAGATGGAGGCACGTTACAGCTGATCATTTTTATGGAGTATAACACTTCAGTGTTTCAGTGCAGAATAAGCTGTACCAGTACCCTGTAATTGGAAAGATGTGTCTAAGCCCCTCTCTGAGGAACTTCTCTGGCTGTAGGTGGTAATTAATTACCAGGAGCCCGGGGCTTCATCAGTGAAGGCTTTGCAGTCTTCTGTGAATTTTGTTCTCCACATCTGCAGCAAGGTTTGCACATCTGCTCTGTCATTTTGCTGCAAGCTGGGGCAGGAGCAAGCAGGGAGGGAGTACCTGTTTGACAGCAATAGCACAGATTATCAGAGAAAACAGCAGAGTTCTGCTGATGCCAGCCCAGGGGATTTTCTAGTCACTAACTTGTCATTTTATACTGCAGCATCCGCAGTGTCCTGACATTTTAGGATTCCCAGATGTTAAGCAGCAGATGGCTCAGCATCAGTATGAATTTCACCATCCTCCAATACAACTTACATGAAATGCAAAACAAGACTTCCTGAAAGATCTGCCACTACCCTTGAATAAAAGGATCAAACTCAAACCCCACATTTCAAGCACGGAATTTATAAATAAAACCACCTTTTCCTTCTCCCTCTTTCTGCTCATTCTTGTTTTAAATCCTTTATATTGTGGTGCAATTTTGTTTAATAGCCAGTTATGGATTACATGCTCCTGTCACGGGTGTTATAAAAATTATGGGTTTTTTTAAAATTACTTATAATATGCAATCTATTAATAAAATAAAAAGCAAGGAAACTGTTTCTTTAGGTTTCCATAACACTGCAAGCTTAAGAAATTTGTACCTGCAGTTCAGCATAGTAAAACTCTAGGTTAGAACTGTGTATCCTGAATGACTGTATCATTCCAGTGCCTAATAAGCAAGGAATGATATAGCAGAAATTAAAAATTTTGGTGACCATGTGTTTGAATTAATATTTTAAGTAAATCATAGAGTTAGGTACTGGAGAATGTCTCACCACTCAGTATTTTACCAGATTAACACTCCCAAACATTTTGTGTACAACTGGTGTGTTGTTGTTCTGGTTGTGGTTTGTATTTGGTGTTTTGGGGTTTTTTTTACCTTTATGCCTCTTTCTTGGGGTTGTTTTAGTTGATGATCAGTGTGGTTTTAGACTTTGGCCAATTTATACAAGTGCCTCTGATGTTTGGGAAGCAGTGTGAAGAAATACAAATGCGCATGAAGTATTTATTTTTGTTTCCACTCTACAAAGGGGAGGCTTCTTAATTTCTTAAGTATGAATACAGAATAAATGGGAAGAAACAGGTGACTGGTAACAGTTTGCAACAACTCAAACATAAAGCATCTTACTATTTTCTGAATTTGCAATATGGAAACAGGAACAGAGGCTATTTCCATCTTGGCAAATACAGTCAACATTGATGTATCTTTAGCATGGACTAATCAGAGCTCGCAGGCACTCACGCATGGCAGCTGGGTAGAAGAGCCCATGAAACAAGGGGACTGTGCTACTGATGTGTGCTACCTGTTTGTGTCAGCAGAAAGAGTCTTTGTGTGGCCCAGCTAGTTTCATGATTTGAGGACAAGAGATCACAGTTTAATGATTTGAGGATCAAGAGATTACAGTTTAACCTTAAACCTATAAACTAAATTTACACAACAATTGAGAGCTGAACTTCAGTCATCAGTGTAAAAGAGCTAAAGTACAACAAACCTCACTTCTATCTTCAGGATGATGCAAAGCCCATTTTTGTGGTTGTCATCTGCCAAGCATAGTAAATACCAGCTGTTAGTATCTTTAGTAGGATAGTTGCTGGAGTCCAAAATAATAAACCCATTAAATCATTCTTATTGGGGATATTTTATAAAGCAGCCATCTAGATCTGTCTTCACATGGAGGAATGAAGTGTATTCAGATTAGGAAACAACAAGAAGTTCACTTTCCTAGAGTATTTTGCCCTGCAGACCCTCATCAACACTCAGCTGAAGATGAATTTGTTTGTGTGATTGTATAGCTTGAACAGAAGGTTTCTGACTGCCCTTCCTAATGACTCTCTGGGTCTGAGGTACTCCAGGGGTGTCCAGGAGCTCTGGACAGCCCTTGCACAGCTCTGTGTAAGTCTCCATTTAGGAGCTTTCCTGGGAGCAAGTAGAGACCACATGCCTCATCAGAGCACCAGCTGTCCACTAGCACATGATGACACCACAAAAAATGCACAAAAGACCTGAAAAATCCAGTAATTTCCCAAGAAGCAAACTAACTACCAGACAAAGCACAAATGGTGTTTCCTCAGACCTTGAACCATGGCAGTGTTTAACTGAACATCGCTTGGCTTTGCGTACAGCTGAGCACTCCCATGTTTGTGCTCTCCCACCACATCCCACCCACGCAGACATCCCCCCAGGAAATGGCACATGCTCCAGTGTGCAGCTCTATTTTCACATGCCTTTAAGATCATGCTCCCTGACAGTGCATCAAAACCAAATGATCATTCCCACACAACATAATTCCCTCCAATGCTTCCAGGTTATCAGATGGAGACCACAGATCCCAGTAACAAAAACAACTGTGCTACACAGATACGTGGGAGACAACAAGCCCATGTTTTGTTCAGGAGTTATCACGTCTTTGGACAAGTGAAAAAAATTGGTTTGGAAAAGTGAATTTTTTTTTTCTCTAACAAGATACATAAATCATACTAGAAGTCATGATAGATTTATTTCTTTTTTAATGCAACAGGTTGACCAGGCTGAACACTGAAAATCTTTAAAACTTCATTCTAAAACTCCTTATTCCTGGGAAATTATACAGCATCATCATCATCATTCATGGTCTGATTGAGGCTACCAGAAGTGTGCAAACAAATATATGAAAAAGTAGAAATTTCTTGGGAAAAACTGCTAAACATCCCTGTTTACCTGAAATACAGATAAAAATGATCCACAAGTGCATGTCTGCTCTAGAGCCAGCTGCTCACCTCCAAGAGAGGAGCATGTCATCACCTAGAGGTTGGGTTGACAGCAGGGCTGGGGAACTGAATGCCAAGCAGCACTTCCACGTGGCTGGGACCACTGTCACACCACAGGGCTGCCATGCTCTGTGCAAGAGCTCAGGCAGCTGCTGCAGCAGGATAGAGCAGCTGGGCTGCATCCCTGAAGTTGGAGATAGGTTCAGGGAACTTGAGAGCTGGGGGCTTAGCCTGCCAGCTCTGAGTCCTGCAGCTGCTACTGACCTTCGCCCTCAGCCCACAAACAGGGGTGGGACATTGAACAGCAAGCACCAACACAAACCTCTGTGGGCAGGCCACTGAACACATAAACATGGGGCTGACGTCTTCCCAAACCCAGAAACCGTTCCCAAACACACATGGTGCTCATCATAGTCTGGTCCTCCAACAAGCTCTTGCTCATCCTGTCTCCCCTATACATCACCTTGTGCAATGCCTCAGCAGAAAACAGCTCTGGGGGAACCTGAAGAGCCCAGGGGGTGTGAACCCACAAACCCTAACAGACTTTCTTAACAGACTCTCCCCTTACTGCTCTGGTGAAAACAGCTGCAGTCCCACAGACATTAAAGGTTCAACCCAGAAGGTGATGTGGGGTTGTCCACCCCACCACGTTTGCACTGCCTTTTTTTGGGTTTTGGGTTTTTTTATTAATTTTTAATCCTTTTGCAAATATTGTGATGTGAATGGCCACCAGGTCAAATACTGCAACCTGCCAAAAAGAGGACTCCAAGGAAGCCCCAGCTGTGCCACAGATTTCCTCCCTCCAATTCTGCCGGTATCAATTGGAGGGAGAAAAAAAAGTCTTTCTGAGCACTCTGTGCCTTTTAGGCAGGAAGGGCAGGGAATGGCTCAAAGGCAGGGTCACTATAAAAACCTCCCTGGAGGACTTCTGCCCCCTTCCATCTCCCTGCCGCTATCCAGCTCCTCCCCTCAGCACTCCCTGAGCTCCTCAGCATCCAGCACCCGACACAGATAAGCCAGCGCTCTCCAGCGACGGAGCCGCACCGGGACTGCTCCCGCTCCACGCCTGGGGGATTCTGCAACACGCGGAGGCAGCAGCTTCCCTCCAGCCTGACACAGCGACAGACACAGCTCTGCTAAGACCACATGGCCACTGCGGGAAAAGTAAGGACAACGCATTTCCCACCCTCCTTTCCGAGGTGCCCTGCTCTTTGCGAAATCCGCTGCAAAAGGCTCAGCCTGCACACACTCTGCGTGCTCTCTTTCCTCCGACCTTACTCCCCCACCCCTTCCAAACCCCTGTGAATTTCACCAGATTCTGTGCTCAGGCAACTGCACGTGTCCATACCTGCAATAGGCAGTGCATTCCCCCTCCGTCCTGCCCAGCTGCTCAGGAGACAAAATGTGGAATTGTGCTGCTCTGAAAAACACCGTCCTGCTCAATCCCACTCTGTGCTCCTGCTCTGGCAGCCAACGCAGCTCTTCAGCGGTGCCCTCTTCAGCCACTGACCTCCTGCACTCAACCTCGTCCATGGCAATGCCCTTTTCAAGCTGCAAGCTCCATTTTGCTGATGCCAAACTGCTTTGAGTTGATCGGGGAAGGGTTTGAGCCATGTGACATATAAATCATCCTTTTGGCAAGGAGAGAAATTATCCAGTTGCCAGACAGCTGGGACTGTTTTGTAATCTGTTTTTAGGTACCTTCCACCCACTGAAACTGCAAGTTCTGTCCTGCTTGCCTTAAGCCGCAGAAGTGCTCATGTTGTTGTCACATGTGCCCTGTACACACCAGATGAACCAGTCACTTCATTTTGTATTTCACACTTCACACAAAGCCAGTGTTTACTGAACATTGTTTGGCTTCGCATACAGCTGCGTACTCCAATGTTTCTGCTCTCCCACAACATCCCACTCAACCAGCAACCCCCAGAAAAAGCACAGGACAGTTGTGTAGCTCTAGAAGTGTGTGCTGCAGTGTGCAGAAACACGTGCTGTGCACCTCTGGCTTTGGTGATTGTAGGACAACTGTCCTGGCCTTTTGTCAAAGGTGAACCTTTCCCTGCAATGTATTCCTCTTGGTTGCTTCCAGGTTATCAGGTGCAGGGCTGCTGTTGCCTGGGCCCCGGGTAAACCACTCTCTGTTGAGGAGGTGGAAGTTGCACCTCCAAAGGCAGGGGAAGTCCGGATCAAGGTAAAAACACATTCCAATAATTTTTTCTCCCTTGTGGGAGTTGCTCTTCTTATGGCTGTACCTTGGATATAACCAAGTGATCTGTGTCCACCCATGGGCCTTAACTGTCCAGAGAAGTTCTGTGGAAAAATCCTTCCACAAACTGAGATAAACAGAGGCTGGACTATTTCTAAAAATCACCATTTACTCTTTCCTCTCCAAACAGATTGTGGCCACAGGCATCTGTCACACAGATGATCACATTTTGAAAGGTTCCTTGCCTAATGTGGAATTCCCAGTTATACCAGGCCACGAAGGAGCTGGGATTGTGGAAAGCATTGGAGAAGGAGTGACCTCTGTGAAACCAGGTAATCAACACACACTCACGTGCATACCCAGGATTCAGGCCTCAATGCTCTGCCAAGAGCCCAGAAACTTCCCCCTGCTCCTGAGTCAGTGGTTAAAAAACTGAGTGCACACTCATTGCACTGGACTCTCATGTCCACTTTTCCAATCTGTTCCTTATGTAGCGAATGGTTATACTGGTTATACTGTAGAGTGGGACCTGGGGCATTCATCCTCACAGGGAAAGCAGAGGGCTCATGGTAGGTTTCTGCCCTCAGAAAAGCTCAGGAGAGGTGATTGAACAGGCAATGTCCTCAGGGCCTGCAGAACAAAAGGCAACTAACCTAAAAGGATCCACTTCATTGCAGGACAAAAAGTGATCCCCCTTTGCATCCCTCAGTGTGG
>VXAX01006249.1:0-85637 GCA_013399835.1 Leptocoma aspasia
AAGGACACGGAGCTGCTGGAGAGGGTCCGGCAGACGGTGGCGGATCTGGAGCGGCTCTCCTGTGAAGAGAGACTGAGGGAGCTGGGGTTGCTCTGGGGAAGGCTGCGAGGGCATCTCATCAATGCCTGTAAAAACCTCCAAGGCGTGCCGAGAGGAAGGTGCCAGACTCCTCAGTGGTGCCCAGCAACAGGATGGGGAGCAATGGCCGTAAACACAAAACACGAGAAGTGTCACCTCACGGGGAGGAAGAACTTCTTTACGCTGAGGGTGGCAGAGCTCTGGAGCTGCTGTCCAGGGAGGATGTGGGGTGTCCCTCTCCGGGGACATTCCAAACCCACCTGGAGGCGTTCCCGTGTCACCCGCGGTGCCCCAAACCCCAGGGCAGCCGTGTGGGGCCCGTGAAATGAGGAGTTTGATGGAGCAAAGCTCACAGAGGGTTTCTGTAGGGGAACCATCACCAAGCTGGGGACAGGCACGAGTCCGTGTGGGAAGGAAGATAGGGATGGCTGGGGTGTCCCGAGATGAGGGGGTGTCACTGATGGGACCAAACAGGCAGGGACAGACCCAGAGATAACGGAATTTAGCCCAAATTTATCCTGGGGGTAAGAAAACGCAAAAGGGCAAAGTGCAGGGAAAAACAAAAAAGGAGGGAGCAAGGTTTTGTTTCTTTCTTCAGAGAGGGAAACCTCCTGTTAGGCCATGCCAGAAGTGAGCCAGTGGAGGGAGAGGCACCAGAGGAAGCCTGGCAGACAGTAACAAGGTGAATAAACAATGTATTTAAGCACCAGCATCCTTAAAGTGAAAGTTTTTTAGTGAGGTATATTTTGATTTTATAACCAGCAGCTACAGTTTCTGTTTTGCTCAGCTGACAGTATGTTTTGGTAATATATCAGCATGAAAATGGCCAGCACAGATACTGGGGTTTGATATGGATATGTGAGGTAGGAAAAAGCACATCTTGGCCACATAGAGCATTTACACTTGGTTTACAACGTAAAGAAACATTTTCTCTATTCCCCAAGCTGGCACTCGCTCTAAGGCATCTCAAAGGCACGTAAATAAATACCATTGGAAATTTGTTGTTGACTTGCTCATTCAGAAGGTTTTGAAGCATGATGTTATTATTTTTCTTTATAAAACAACAAGCAAACAAACAAACAAAAAAAAACCCAACAACAAAAACACAGGGAGATGTTTTGTAGCGATTTTAGGCACAGTTCCCCATAAATGACAGTAAATCAGTATGGATCACATGCACTGCAGAAATGCTCTCAGAAAGGATGGTCTCTCCTTCTTTCTGTTGTGTTAAAGTCAGGTGCTGTTGTTGGGAAGACCCTGGGAGCTGGGGTTGCTGTGGTCACCTGCAAGACGTTTGCATCCCTCAGATTTGATGAAATACTTTGGTTGTGAAGGTGGATAGGCTCCAACTATTCAGAGATTTTAAAGAGGAGGGTTAAGGTGGGGGCATAGCTCTGAGATCCTCAGCCACGCTGCTTCTTGGTTGTAAAGTGGATTGGCACCTCTCTGGAGGACAACTATGTGTTCTTTGAACCTTTAGTAAAAATAATTTGGTTTGGAACCAAGTCTAAGCCACTCGATTATAGTTTGGACCGGAAGCATAGGTGACAAAATGATAGATTTGCAAAACTCAGGCATTTTTCAGAGCACATGGATTCAATGGGAGTAATATCACCAACTTCAAAGGGAGCAGGATTGAACCCGTAATGTGTAGCACTAATGACTACAATCAAATAAATTCACTTTGCCTGGGCTTTCTACCACCTTCAGCCTCGTGTGTGTGCGTGTCTATGCACTTTCATGTGTGTGCCAAAGGAGTGGATTCAGGGAGCTGCCATTTCAAATCTGCAGCACCCGTGCTAGAGTGCTGAAAATATAAATTATGATGCAGGGTGACAGGATTTGGGGTATCTGGTCCACTTGTTTCCAGAAATCAGTAAAGGAAGTGAAGAATTGAGAACCGTGAGAGATGAGGCTATAGTCTTAGTGAAGTCTTCAGAAATATTTGTACTTAACTTGAGCTGTTTGTGGCAACTGGTATTTTCTTATTTACTTGAGGTGCAGCCTGATTTAATCCTAGAATTACATCTTTGTGTCCTGTTTATTTTATATTCTTTTTGCTGCATCTGGAACACTACACAGTATCAGCAGTAGCTGCTTTGTCCCCTCTGGTTTGTTCTTAACCTGACTCACTCTCCATGGAGCTACAGAAGAGGATGCAAGGTATGATAATAACCTGCTATTTAACTCAAGTGAATTTCTTTTGTTGGCTAATTTCCATTTGTGTTTACATCATTGACCAAATTTCTCAGATTTGCAGCCTTGCACTGTGAATGCTTCTCCTTTTGGAGAAGAAAAATAAAAAGAGGAGTCATCTTTCTGAGTGTGCATTCCATTTCAGAGGGATTAAAGTAAAAAAAAAATCAAAATAAAAGATGAATGTCAATTTTGAACAACAACTACATCAAACCACAACACACACAGAGGTCTTCTCCAGCCACAAGCTGGTGGTGTCATGGTGTGAGTGCTGACCACCAGCACCTCTTGAAATGAACTGGTAATGTCCCAGAATATTGAGCTGGGAAAAAGGAGGATCTGGAAAAGGGGAGTGGCTGCATTTTTGCTTGAAATGCTCGATAAAGCTATGCTCCCACCTTAACTCTCCTCTTTAAAATCTTTGAATAGTTGGAGCATATCCACCTTCACAACCAAAGTATTTCATCAAATCCCAGCTTTGCCTTTGAGTTCAGGCTGGAGAAGGAAACTGGTTAAAAAAGCTGAACCCCCTAGCAAAATGTTGGTATAAAAGCAGGAAATTTTTCTCAAGAAATTAACCAAGAGTATTTTTTCTTACTTCTGCAGTAATCAGATGATGTAGCACAATGATTTGCACTGATGGAAATGAGGCTAAATTGTGAATGTTTTAGAAGCTAATTCAGGAAAAGATTGAAACATGTGCCTAAATTTAAATGAGTAAGTACACCGGAATTGCTCATGTGCCTAAAAATTAAATATATGTTCAAATACATTGCTAAACTGGAGCCTAAGGGTATGGTTTAAAGTTAAGGCTAAACTAGTCTAGACAGTAGCTGTTGCTGAAAGTGATTATTCTTCTCCTGGTTGACTCCCCTGAAATGCCCACCCTGGAAAAAAACCAACAGAGCTTGTTGACAATAACAGCTACTTCCTCAACAACTTCGAAAAACATCCATTTCTCATAAAAATGAAAGTAGAAGTCTCAGTTAATGCTAAAATCCACGGAGATGGGCCGGAGTCAGCTTTTGTGCTAACATGCAGCTCTGTTTGATTTCACAAGCTCCAGCCTGTTGGAGACAGAACAGAGGGGAGCAGTTCTCACGCTGACTGGGGTGCTTTTATTTCCTGTGCTCCTGGGCTCTTCCATCCTGCCAGGGATATCCAGGGGGAAGGGAACAGCAGAGAAAATGTGCCAGTGAAACCAAGCTGGCTGTAAAACAAGTGAGAGGAGACAGCTTTGAGATGCTTGTCCCTGTCAGTGGGATGCAGGAGATGCTGCAGTTTGGGATGCTCACCTGAAAGACTGGCTGGAATTTTTCTGGAATAAAACCACAGAGGTTGAAGGGTGTTGACCTGACACAAAGGCACATGGCCTCTGGGAGAGGCTGAGGCTCCCTGGACACAGCCCAGGAGGTTATGGGCTGGGGCAGATGGTGCTTGCAGAGCTCTCTGCATTCTTAGCGGTGGCAACAGCAGATCTCAGTCTCTCACTGCAGACACTGCAGGCAGCAGAGGTCTGAGGACCCCAGGTATCCTTCAGGCAAGTTCTCTGTGGAAGGACTTGATGGCCTGTGGTTTTCCATCATGGACCAGTTGTGCTGCTGCTCAGCACTTGGCTGCCTGCCTGTGAGGGCTTTGTGATAAGACCCTGAGCAAAGATCTAGCAGGTTTTTAATCAAATGTTTCCATTGGCTTTAATATGTTATACCCATCAGATTAGAGTCACTCAGCAGAACTCCAGCCTTCCACACAGTGTCTCATTTATCCTTGTTCCTGCCATGTGCCCAGTTCTGCTCTGCTGACGTTGGTTCTGGTTGTGCAGTCCTGTTGTGAGGGATTTTTTGGGTGGGGGAGTGGTGCAATTAGCCTGGTTGAAGCAACTAGGCTAAGGAACATCAAGCAGTAAAATAAAGTCTTGATGACATATTTGAACTCTTGGAGACCATGGGTTATCTGATCTGCAAGGTCACTGCTATTCTCTGGGAAAGTTTAAAAGAATCTGCTCCTGTTTCAAGCTTAAAGGGCCCTTCTTGATAATTGTAGGATGCAAATTCAGTTTTTCTGTAAGTATATGCCGTTGGTGAGTGTTTCAGACCATTTAGTACCTGTGTTTTTATTTCCTTTTCTTTTAACTGCTCATCAAAAGCAAACAGAATATAATTCATTTTAATGAAGAGAAGGAAAAAGTGACTCCAGTAAGGCTCCTTCTGCTAGCAGAACTGAATGAAATGCAGAAAGGAAAATAACAATAATATGAAAATGAGAAACCTACAAAGAACTTAAAAATGCCTTTTAATCATTTAAGCTGTCATCAGTAGCAGAAATAAGGAATTATATTTCAGACATGACTTATACCAGGCATGCCTTAAAAAGAAAAAGGCAAATTGATAGTGCCTGAAGAGTCTGTGCCTGGGAAGAAAAAAGTGCAGAATTAGACCCTTGGAAGCCAAGTGCCTTTTCCACTGTTCAGTCAGTAGAAGAAAAGAAATTATGGCCCTTGATCTTTAGCAGCTCTAACAGATGGACTTGGGGAAGCAGGGGGAAAATAACATCAGCGACAGTTTTGTCTTTCTGTATTTCTGAAAAGTCAAAATGTTAGAAGCTATTCTATTACAAAGATTCATTATGGGTATGATTAGCTTAACAGTGTTCTCCTGTAATACAGATCATAAAGTCCCGTCAGAACGGAATCGAATGCTAAAAACGTTGCATAATAACTTTCACAGACCATTAAGCTTTAAGGCTACAGCGTGGGAGTTTGTTACAAAGAGACCCTCTTACAGCAGCAGATACTTTAAGTGAGAGGTATTTCCCACCCCAGGCTTTATTTGCTGCCAAGTCTGATTTCTGGCTGTGTTTATGTTCCTATACGGGCTGGCTTAGCTTGGCAGTGGGGTTGCTGCAGTGGCACGAGCAGAGCTGCAGGAAGGGATTGGGCAGGCTGTTATTTTCCTTTCATGGGAAGCTGGATATGTAAACTCCTGGCCATTTTATCCTTGCTGGCTGTGGCAAAGTATCCCCCCTCTGTTTCCCTCCTATTATAGTAACAGCATTATTCAGCAGGATGAGGTTCCTGGTGTCTTTCATGCCACTCTCTGTGCTTTTGGGAACAAGGATAATGCACTCCCTTGCCTCAGGGATTATGAATTCAGTGTCCTTAAGGAACATGCAGTTTATCTACAAAGCAATGCACTGCTTGTGCCATAAAAGTCCTTTATCACCGGGTAGGAATATGGATTCAGACCCATTTGTTTGGCTCTCTGTAGGTATTGGAGTTTAAGGAAGGGATCCTATTACCTTGCCATTATCTCCTTGGGCTGGTTTTACCCTGGAACAGGTATGAAACTGCTTCTGACTCACGTTGGGCAGGTGGGAAATGATTGAGTGCATGGATTTGATGAAGTTACAGTGATAACAAAATGTGAGCTGGAGTCTCTGGCGGGGAAAATCTTGCATTGTCCATTGATAAAAAGTTTATGATTAATCACTGGCTTGATTACATTACCCTTTAATTAAGCTTTTAAGTGCCGAAGAGTGGGGACTTCAGTGTGCTTTTCCTGTGCTATCTCCTGATTGTGGCTCTGCTGGTGTGATTTTATAGAGCCATAAGATCATTTAGGCTGGAAAAGATCATCAAGTCCAACTGTTAAAAAAGATCTTGCAGTGATTTCCCCTTACTGTAAGACTTCCCAGGAATTTAAGTCATATTACTCCCTGCTGATGCTTCCACAGTTGGAACGACCTCAGTGGAAAGCAAAAATGTAGGTGAAAAAATGTTGGTTTGAAATCTTGGAATTTTCTTCCACAGAAAACTGTGGATTCTAAGCAGGGATCTACAGCTCAGGCAGCTGATCCCAGCAGTTTATGGTAAGTTCCTCACAGAGGATCCCACTGCACCTCACAAACTCCCCAAAAACACCACCAGTGACTGCAGGAGAACCAGGGCTGACCAGGGCAGCTCCTCAGCACAGACTGAATGGATCAGGATAGTTTCAAGAATCAGACCCTTCTCCGGTGAGATGTGTCCTGGGAAGATCAAAAGACAGAATGACAAAGGGAGAATTTTAGTTCTGAGCATAGGAACCAAAGGAAAGGCTGGTGCTGTGCTTTGGGAGGGCTCCCTCACAGAGCTGCAGGAATCCTCAGCTGCTTTTGTCCTGAGGAGGATTTGGTGGCCGGGCTCAGTTAGGAATGGCCATGGGACAGGGTGATGGAAAGGCAACAAACCCCCTCAGGACTGGGTGCCATCACAACCCACCTAAAAATCCAAACTTTACCCACTTTCACAAGCCATTCACTGCCTAGAGGGACAATCAGTCCCAAACCAGGATAGACTGAGACCTTTGATGATATCAGCCTGAAGATAAGGAGGAGACCTGCCAGGACAGATGTTGGTTTCACTGTGTGCCTTGCAGGCAGCCCGTGAGGCATCCACCCTGTCACAAGTCACCAAGTCACCCTCAGGAAAAGTCACTGCTAGGATGCACCCACTGGAAAGTGCAGGCAGGAGTGGGAAGAGGGCAGGGATCAGGCCCCAGGTGTGTTACCCCACTCAGTTCCAGCTCTAGTGGATGAAGGGTTAGTAGGGAAAGGGAAAGTTACCTTCCACCTGGCCAGCCCAAGCTTGTGAGCTCTATGCCCTAAAGCGAGCTCTGGAAATATTAGCACAGAAAAGGGGAGCAATAGATACTGACTCAAAATTTGCTTTTGGGGTAGTGCATACCTTTGGGAAAATTTGGGAAGAGAGGGGGCTGTTAAATTCAAAGGCGAAAGGGACTGATTCACGAAAAACTTGTTTTAGAAGTGTTAGAGACCTTACAGTTACCAGAGGAGGTGGCAGCAGTATATGTGAAAGGACATCAAAAAGGGTGACTCAAGAGGCGTGAGGGAACAATTTGGCCGACTTAGAAGCTAAAAATGCAGCTGAATCAGAGACAGAAAAACTAATGATGTTAGTAACCCCCATAGGAGAAATGCAAGGAGTCCCTGTATTCAGTGGGACAGAAGAGGAAGAGCTCCTTAAAAGAGGAGATACGAGTTCAGCATTTTGTCGCTGGCCACTGTGACCACTGTGGGGCTGCCAGACTTGCAGTGCTCACTGCAGTGGAGCTGGCTGGAAACACGGCTCAGACACAGCTCTGTTCTGCTCCAGCGCATCTTCTCAGCAGGAAAACCAGATCCTCAACTCAGGCTGGATCTTCTTTCCTGCTCTTCTGACAGAAGAGTGTTTAGAAACCCTCTCTGCCACCTTTGCTCCCAAGCTGAGGGAGCCCAACCAGCTCAGGGCCCTGGCTCCATTCACAGTGTAGTTATCTCATATGTCTGGCTCAGCTGATCAGGAGAGAGATGCAATTACACCCAGGTATGCAATTTTGGACTAGTTTAAATGATATCACGTAATAATAGTAATAATGATGATAGTATCTTATGCCATATGTGAGAAAAATTAGCTATTGTCTCAGAAGGTAACTGACAAGCAGCACAATGCAGTGTTACGTACTCAAGAGGGAGAATACAAGTTACTTCACTCATTTTCATCCCAGCCTAGGGCTTAAATCCGGGAGACAGAATCATCTGCATGAGAAATGTGGCACGAAGCATCAGCCTGGGCTGATAGGAGCTGCAGGCTCCCACACAGCCCACAGGATAGCACTATCAGATGGAAAGGGCTTATACACAATGTGTAGCCTTGCAGCCTCAGCTGAGTATCTTTGCAATGGGTTCCCACATCACTTAACAGCTTGTTTAACCTGTCATGATTAACCAGCAGGCTTTGCAAGAGTTTCCCACAATCAGTAAAAATGCAGCAGAAGGCCTGAAGGACCACGGTGCAGGGCAAGCACAATGATGGACAGTCAGTGCATGCTCATGCCTCTCCTGAAAAGTAGCCACAGCTATCTGGGTTCCAAAGTGCTGTAAATTCATTGCTAATATTTTAGTTTCAATCCTTTCCACATATATTGCAGTCAGGTTTAGGAAAAGCAGCAGAAATCTTGATCATTGAAGTCCTATTATGTGCGTGGCACAGCTTTGCAAAGCCACACTTTTTTCTCAGGCTGCACAAATAATCAGTTATCTCTCTGTGATTCTCAGAAAAGGAGAAGATCATGAAGACCTGATTGCAGCCAGGTCTTTTACCTGAGTCTGAAAAGACTTCTATAAAATGTGACAGTGGATAAATGCTTTATCTGGTATGCCAATGTACTTTACATTAAGATAACATGGAGAAAGACAGCATGTTTGCTGTATGATGCTTTTCAACTCCTTTTTGCCATGCACCTTTGCCTATTTACTCCTTTGCAAAGTTTGGCAATTGGTAATGGATGTCCC
Source organism: Leptocoma aspasia (assembly GCA_013399835.1). Lineage (NCBI taxonomy): Eukaryota > Metazoa > Chordata > Aves > Passeriformes > Nectariniidae > Leptocoma > Leptocoma aspasia. The sequence continues at coordinate 8,605 of VXAX01006249.1, forward strand.
AGCCATGCAAGGTAGAAAGTTTCCCTCTCTGTTGTTAATACCAATGGTTTCTTCTCATTCTGATTGCAAACTGCTTTCTTTATCATGAAAATTTTGGATTTCCTTAAATAGCCATCCTGAAGTCTAAGTGAATGCTAACCAAAACCAAAAAACAAAGTGAGAGGAAGTACAATGTGCAGAAATAACCCAAATGCATAGCCTGAATTCTTTCAGGAGGTGCTGAGCACCCCTGAGAGCTGCTTGCATTGATAAAGTTCAGCAATGGAGGTGCAAAAGCATCCTACAAGGCCTCTTTAAAACAGCCCCTGTCAAGCCTGCTTTCTTAGATCAAAGTCCAAAGCTGAGCTCTATCAAGCCACAAAACTTTAGTCACAGAGATGCAGGAAGGAAGGGCTGGCAGATGAAGGTGACAGATAGCAGAAGTGTTTCTTAGATGAGAATTCTAGTTACTTAAATGCTGTTCAGCTTAAATATTGCCTTTCCATAACTTAACTCCTGGAAACCCAAAAATATTATTCCAGCCAGAGAGCTGGCGCAGGGTACGTCAGCAGTGGTGTAATATTGACAGACAAATACAGCCATTGTATTCACAAATGTTCTCCTTACAGAGCAAAGAGCATTGTGGCAGCATGCACTTACTGCCAGCATGGTAGACTGCAATGTAATCAGTGCCTTGGATGCATTGGGAACACAAACAAAAATAGATTAGCTAACAACCAAATTGTATTTATCTTGCTTGACAGGGCTCGCTCAATAGTGAGTCACTTTCTGATCTACTGACGCTGTGGGCAGTGGCTGCTGCTGAGAGGAGGAGTTGGAGCAGCCCTGATGCTGCAGAGCCAGGAGTCTTGGCCTGTCTGAGGATCCCCTGTTACTCTCATTTTTTAACTTTCTGATGTTTTCATTCTTGTGATGGAGTTTCTCACGCTGTTTTTTGTAAACATGCACATGTTTTTCTAACTGTCTTTTTGTTTTTCATTCTTTCTCCTGGGAGGAGAACGGTTTGATGGACTTTGTCATTGACCAGTGTGGTTGGAGAAGATGTAACTTCACCTTCCAATCAATGGTCATTCCCAAAACTCTATATAATGTAAAAACCAAAATAAAGTTGACTTCTTCTTTACCTTCTCTCAGCTATGTCTCTGCATTTCGTGTTGCGCGCTAGAGTGACAATCCCCAATGCCCAGGAGATCCCCAGTGTGACATTCCCAGAGCTGGGAATGCCAGGGGCTTGGCCTCCTGGGCTCCTTGCAGATCTCACAGGGCTTTTGTGGGAGCAGAGCTGTTTTTCCAGGCAGGATCACAGCTGAGGGCCTGGCACAGCCTCCTCCTCATGTTGTCCATGCTCTGCCCACTGCAGCATCCCTCTCCTGCAGAATCTTGGGCAGGAAAAGCAAAATCCTCACTCTGCTGACCCCAGGAGCTCTGGAAGCCCTGGGATGAAGGCAAAGGTCAGCTCAGCCCCTCTCCTGAACCCTGTCTTTATCTGCCCACAGGTGGGGGCCTCCCAAATGCCAGCACAGGTCTCGATAGCAGCATCACCAGAGCTCGGGGCAGGCCAGTATCCCAAGGATTTCTCCAGGAGCCTGGCTGGTTTTGCTGGCCACAGTCTGCTCCACAGCAAGCTCAGACACATCTCCATGACCCGCATTGCTTTGGGATCCGCAGCACTGACGGATCTATTTGTTGGTAATCAATGGGGATGTGCAGGAAATTGTATCTCCCAGAGCCGCTGCTTTGAGGATTAAAAGCGCCTCGCGTTCATAATGAGAGTAATTAACTTGTTTGAAAATAGTTGTCAACTTAATGTTAAATAAGAAAGCTTTGCGGTGAGGTCATTCGGGTTCCAGGTGAAAACGTGCTATGGAACACAAATATTCAAAGCAAGAATGGGCACGAATGTGATTGGGCTTGGTTCTGATCAAGTTTACATTTGTTTAAAGGCCCAGCCCAAAGCCTGTGAGAGTCATTTGGAATAAATCAGCTGGAGTCAATGGGATTACCCTGCTGCCAGCCCGGTATGGGTGAGATCAAACCCCAGATCATTATCTTTTTGTGGTTTTCCTTTCCGCACATTGAGAGGGAGTCAGTGCGAAAGGCCACTGATTGTTTTGTAAAACATCCCTCGGATTCAGGGGGAGTGTGCCTGCCTACAGGATATGGCCCATAAAGGGATGGTGAGGATTCCTCCCTTTGGATGTGCCGCATCTGCTGGGCTTTGCTGCCAGAGGTAATCGGAGAGTTAGCAGAGAGCAAATTAACTCTGTGCGAGGTGAGAGCCCAGCCGGGCACTAAAACACAACACCAAAGGATGAGTTAAACCACCGCATTCTTCCCGGGACGCTGATGGGCCACAGTTGTCTCTTGCCACCTTGGTCTCCTGCTCTTTCATCAGAACCGGTTACTTAATTTCTCTTTTTGTGCGTGACAGTGATGCTTTCACGGAAAACAAGTCTATGGAAATACTGAATACCGGTAAGTCAGAAGAAGGGAAGGATGCAAACCTGCAGTTTTCCCATGGCCTGAAAATGACTCCCTCCCTGGCTTAGGACAGCCACAGGTATGCTGTTAATTTTAAGTCCTCTTGCCAGAAGGCTATAAAATGTCTTTTCATCTTATGTTACATAAGTATCCAACAAATAAAAAGACTGTTATTACAAAGGCAACCACACCGAGAAAAGGTTTCATTTACTCTGAAAACCTGCATTAAAGACTTCTGATGTCTCTGTGGAACTTGTAGGCTGCTGAACACTGTTGGAGAGGAAAATCCATTGGATTTTTTTTTTTTAAAGAAGTAAGTTTGCAACATCAAATTGGAATGCTGTGAAGAACCAACCGTGTGATAAATCTACTGTTAATCATGGTGACAATTTGCTCTCGAAGATGACGAGCTTCTATATTCTTTCAGCTTAACAGGCAGCATTCTGGAACAGTGCTAATATCAATGACTGTCTGACTAAACATTTCAGTGATCCTTCTGAACTAGAGAGAAAAGTTCGATGCATGTCAGGCGTGAAAACTGCGAGGTGCTAAGCACATCTTAAACACAAAATCACAACTGAGTCTGATGATGCTCGGGACTCAAAGTGCTCAGCAGCCACAGGAAGGGTCTTCAAAATCCTTGTGCTTCTTGTCATCAAGGAAATAATTCTGCTTGGCTTCACTGGGTGCTGAATGGTTGCTTTGCACTTTGACCCGATTTTCTCCAGGATAATAAAGTGTGTTTCTGTGCCAGTGAGGCAGACCTTGGGACAGGGAGGTGAGGCACAGGAGGATGCCTTTGTGGAGGTGATTCATTCAACATACCTTCCAGCAATTCGGGCATTCTTCCTGAAGCTGTTTAGTTGTGTTATACCCTTCTACATAGTCACAAATTAATTAGCATCAGGTATATTTGAAATGTGTCCTAAATCAGTTAACTTTCAGGCAGTAAGGCATCCTCACCTGCTCCTTTCACAGGGAAAAAAAAAAAAAAACCACCCCAAACAATAGAAAGGTCCATGTGCCTGTTGACATCCTGCTTGTGAACCAATATTGTCACAAGCAATAGGCTTGAAGAGAACAATCAATGAATATGAACTGATTTACTCTGAGCTAAAATTAGACCCAATATCCCAATTGAAGTTATTACAATTAACTACATAAACACACAAGCTCAGGTAGTTAATTTTGTAGTACCATGGTGCCTAGAGGCCACAACAGAGACTGAGAGACATCTATGCTCAGCTCTGAAAATACATCCAATAAGGTACCACCCTGATCCTGAACAGCTTGCTGCTCACATAGACAAAAGGAACAAAGGACTGGGGACAGAAATCATTCTTTATTGCCTCCATGTCAGAAAAAACTGGCCCAGAGAAATTGAATTGTCTTGCCCAACACTGTATAAGAATTATTTGGCAGGAATCAGAAGCAAATGGGGAACATTAGTATCCACTTCATGGGTCTGCCCACCCTTTCTCTGGCACAAACGCCTTTTTTTTTTTTTTAAACCAGGAGGCTGCTCAGGCACAAGANCTGCCACCTCTTTCTCCGGGAAAAAAGCCTTTTTTTTTTTTTTTAAACCAGGAGGCTGCTCAGGCACAAGACAGCTGTGGACTCTTGTTTCTTTACATTACATTACTGCTCTTTTCAAGCACAACAGGAGCTTTTGGTTTCTGAGGTCTTTGATGAGCCTGTCTCCTGTCCACCTCACCAGAGTGAAACACACCTCTGCTCCCTCTTAACCAATTATGTTTCTTCAGCAAAATTTCAAGGCCTTAAATGCACAAATCCATGAACATCCACATCTCTGCTGACTTCTTTCACTTGGTTCAAGAGCTCCTACATATTCTTTCTTACACCTGGGAGTCCAGCTTTGCCTCCTTTGTGTACATTTGGAAACCAGTTATATAGAGAAATCTTGGCAAATCTCACTGCAAGGGGAGCAAATGTGTCTTGTAAGTCTTATAGTGGCATCTTCAAGTGTTACAGACCTAAATCCAAGACATTTGCTTTGGCCTTTCTCCCCCTACAGTCTCTCAGCCTTGGTTCTTTCAAAAGCAATGATAAAATGGTGGTGGCTTTAATTTAACCTAGAATTTCATCATCTTCTCCAGAAAAGCAGTGCATGGCTCTCGAAGTCTCTTTCCTCCTTTTTCTACAGAGAACAAGCCTGAGAAGACAGCTGAAAATCTGAGGTTTCAAAAGTACTATTCCTATGTCTTTAACCTCAGGGTTGTGTTCCAGACTTTGATAAATTAATTTTGCAGTCAATCAATTATCATTTGGGTTTGAAGAGGTTTGAAAAACTGGCTTGAAATAAATAGTCTGTTCTTCTTGTATTCTTAACTATGGAGGTATTTGTGGTGATTCTGTAATGAAGATTTCTGTTTCCAACAGTTTAGATACAAAATATGACTTTATGTGAAACATTAAGTCCATCTGGAGCTCCAACAGGTCAATGTCCATGCCATCTTCCTGGCCATAAAATTATTTTCTGCCTCTTTGCCAGGCTGAAAGTTCTAGGAAAGGTCCAATTGACAAATTAGAGAACAGCGCATCAAATAATAATTTTTTTCCCAGACAGTCACATGTCTGAAACAAACTCTTCCTTTGGGTAGCATGGACATATAATTTGAATGCATGCTTATTTCCTAGTTCTGGAATATTTATTTACCTGAAATCCTGCAGCTGTGAGAACCATGTTGTGAACTGAAGACAAAAATGGCCTGGGACATCTCTCTTTTTGATGCCTCCTGGCTGAGAGAGTGAAGAAAAAAATCGCCCTCTGATGCAAGAATGAGGTTTCCAACCATGGAAAAGCCTTCAGAGACACAAGTGAGGTTTTGATCCCTGGCCCCAGTGTCATCCATCTCAGAAAACCTTCTGGCTTTATTCTTTCAAACAGGTTAGCAAGAGCGAGGCGGGAAACTGGCATTTCACAACAGGCACCACTGCAGCGTTTTCAGCAAAGCAGCCTGTGATTTCAAACTGTGTGAAAGCTAATACTGGTCCTGGGTCCCTTGCAAATTCCTTCAGGTCCCAACACCTCTGCCTGTCCCAGTGGTTTGGTGCTCAGACCTGGAGGTGCCCCACGGGCTGTGCATGGCCTCGATAACCCTGAACCCAGGGTGCCACTGCAAAGAGAAGTCCTCAGCCATGAATGAGAAATATTTTCCATTTTCAGCTCCATGTCATATGAATGGAAATTATGCAACTTGCTCAGACTGGTGCAGTTTGGGGCTGTGCATTTGAACAGGAACACAGGAGCTGTTTTCTGTTTCCTGTGTTTGAAAGCAGTGCAAACACGCTCCGGGCCTTCTGTAGTGCTGCTCGCTGAGACACTCTTTCTTTAGGAAAGCAATTCGGGAAGAACAACAAAGAATTCTCCCTTGTAGAAAAGGTTGTGGCTGCCTTGCCAGCTCTCAAAATTAAAACTATGTTCCAGTCAAAAATGCCTATTCAGGCTGACATCAAAGAGAAAAATGCGAGCAGGTCAGGGAGTTTAATTTCCATGGCACTCGCATTTGTGATTCACATGTCGGGCTCAGTAATGACTTACATGCCCATTGGCAGTAATGGAGCAGAGGGCCAGCAGGGACACAAAGGGAAAGGATCCCGAGGTGGCAGTGACAGGATGGATTCTGTGTTGGGTGGGACGTGTGGAGCCCTTGAAGTCGGGGGTGTCACTCGGAGCACGGGCTGCTGGTCTCTCTCACAGCTGCCTTTCCATCAATGACAACCTTGTGGAGCCCCCTGGCCCGGGTTGAGGCTTTTGGGAATGATGCTCATGGGGGGCCTGATGCCAGAGGGCTCCTTTTCATTGTCAATAGACCAGGTCCTTTCAAATACACTGAACATAGCAGGTGACTCCCAAAAATCTGGGACTTGGGGCGTGTTTCCTGAATCCTTTGAGGTGTGGGTTCATACCAACTTGGTAACTTCTCAAAATCTCCAGTCCAGGTGAAGGGCTGTGTCATGAGGTTTGAAAGCAGGAGGTATGTAAACTTTTTAACAGTGTTGGTATATTCTCCTACTACTCCTTATTTGCTTTTCTCATGGGACGATCCAAGTAGGCATTACACACTGTTGATAAATAGATTTTCAGCCCATTTCATTTAACCATTACTGCATTTCCATATCAAAGATTTTACACTTGACATGCCCAAGCCTATTTTATTTGTAATCTGTTCCCAAATTAGGAGTTTGGAATGTTTTTTTCATTATGTGTTTCATCTGCAGTGTACTGCCCTCATGTTATTTTTTAAGATGAGATCTTATATGCTACCTCAAGTCATTTTACAACTCATTGGCTCTTATTTATTCTGGCCTCCTAATCTAACACCATTTCTGTGTTGAAACTTGTTGCTATTTTTTTTCCAAGGATACACCATAGGATGTTAAGCATGTGCTCTATATCAAAGTGCAAATATAAACTAGTTGATAGTCTCTAGTCACACCCTGGATAGGTGTGGCATTTGGGAATTTTTCTCTTGCTGGCTGGAGATCAGAATGTGCTTAACATGGCTCCACACACAGGATCTTGGTTGGGAGAGAACTGGTTGGGCCTTTTTGGGGTTTGGGTTTTGGTCTTGGGGTGGCGGTGGTTTTTTTTTTTTTTTTTTTCTTTTTTGTGTATGTTGTTTGAAGGGTTGGGAGCTAAATAGTTGTACTGTTTCCAGACACAGATTTTTACATGCTTGGCTATATTTAGAGCTGCAATTGGGAGATTTGAGGGTATGATAATCCAGTGCCTCACTGTCTTTCCTTTTCTCTTTCTATCACATTGTGATGGACAAGCTTGATTCTAGTGTCAGCCTAAGGCATGGTGCAGGGCTGCACCACTCCAAGAGAAACTCCAAGGAGGAGTGTGACTCAGAGAGCTGCAATTCCTTCCACAGTTCCTCCTTGTTCCAGCCAGGGAAGTAAGTTACTTCGGTGTTTGAGCTGCTAGACTAAAGCTTGCTTCTCCCCTGGTGCTCACAAGCCTTGCAGGACAGAAAGAAGAGGGACAAAAAAAGGCGTGTGCCAGGACGAGGTGCCACCACCCTGTGAAATGGTGGCACCATTCAAGCCCCCTGTGGGGTTTCACTGTGGGCAGTCACCTCCCAGCCACCCACCTTTAATACCAAGAGCAAACCACCCACCTCTTTATACCTAGAGACTTGCAGAGAATTTGCAGGCAATCATTTTCTCACCAAAACAGAAACATTAATTCGGGCATTCCTGGTGAAAATGTTCAAAATCAGTATTTCCTCACTGGCAGAGCAACTCTGAGGCCTGAGGACATCCCTTGATGTAGGATCTGTTTGCAAATGGTGCATGTGACTCTTTCACCTGACTGACATTCTTCTCAGCATCAACATGCTTTGAGGAAAACCATAAAATAATAATAACAACAATCATGAAATTCACAGTCTTTTTTTTTAATATGCTTTTTCATGGGTGGCAGAAATGCTGTACTATGGAGGGACCTTCAACTGAGCACTGTTTTAAAAGAATTAATGTGGCAGTAAAATAGTGTGGTAATTGAGACAGTGTCAGCTGTCAGACTAAATACTGAAAGATAAAAGGGGCCAGGAAAACAAGAGATAAATTTATTCATATGCACAACAGCCAGATGATCCAGTTAGGAATAAGACCTTGTTATTAAACCCTCTAGGATTACCAGGGATAAGTTTTCTGGAAGTATCTTGGAGTTAAAAAATAACAAAACCAAAGCAAAACCACCAACAAAAAAACAACGAAACAAAACCAGGAGCAAGAATTTACTTCAGAAAACAGATCTGGTCCTCATGTGGTGTTCAGCAGCACAGATACACACACTCACACTTCCTGCCTGAGTTATATCAGTTTCAAAAATAGCCTGTGAAAGAAGATTCAGACTATTGGAGCAACTTCTGCTTTCAGCAAAGTGGACTGAAACATGGAGCTGAGTTTATGTGTGATTTGAGGTACCCACATGTATAAAGCTCCTCCTTCTGCTGTGAGCTCTGAATGGCATCAGTGCTAATTCACCTGGTATCTGACAGAGATCTCCAGGGAGATAGAGAAAGAGAAACACCATTCACTTGAGCTGGTCTTTATTCCTAAAAGAAATGATGTAACGGAAGTTCAAACGTGCAAAAGTTGCTTTTGTTTTGCATCAGTTTATTCAGGTATTTTAAACAGGCTTACTTAAAACAATCAGTTAAGCCTTTCTGACAATTTTGTAAGAAAGCCTTATGCATCTAATTCTTAAATACCATCAGACAGCAGGCTAATTGTGTCCGAGTGTTGCCCCAGGTTGCAGATAACTTCCTGTGTTGAAAAGGTGACTTGAGAGCAATACCCTTGTAGACAAGGAAATATCATCTTCCAGTCCTGCTGGGTCTTAGACTAATCTGAGAGAACCCCCTTCAGCTGTCTGCCTGTGCTTGGACAAGTTATTAGGCACATTCAGGATGCATTAAACTCATACACCTTCTAAACTACTGGATGGGTTTGAGTTCACACAGCCAGCTGATTTAGCCATACCTCTGGTGCTAACAAAAACTGAATATACTGACCTGCCAGGAATGTTGCCTGTATGGGTATGTAATAAATGTGCTTGGATGTATTTAATCATACAGATATGCAATGGGCACCTTTACCACCTTCTGTAGCATCTATCCTGTTCTCAATGCTTAGACATATCCCTTTTGAAAGGGGATAATACTTCGGAAGAGCAAACATTCACATTTCTGAACACATACTCAATCAAAAATATGGCAACAGAACTGTTAGTGGACCAAGGTATGTACCCTTTTGAAGAGAAGTAAATTCAAAATAATTCCATGAAGTCAAGTCAGGGGAGAACTTACTCTTCCTGATAAGTAATATAATAAAATTGGCTGGATGATTCACTATGAACAGTTCAGTGAAAATATTATCTGTTTTGTATAGCCTTCCTTTTTCTTTTCTCCATATTCCTCTTTCTCTTCCTCATCCCTTTTTTAGCCTTTTCTGCCTTGTGATGCCACACAGAGAAGACCTAAGAACCAGAGTGAGACAGGGTGAGTGGTTTGGAAAATAGAAAAACAAGCAACTGCTGGAAGTGCAGGGGATGGTGAAGTACCAATAATCCATACTGATATCTGACATGGCTAATCAAGGAAAGGCTAATTCCTTGTATTGTCTGGGTTGCTGAGTGCCCCTTGCCTGCTCTGTTGTACAATACAGCCTGGATAAAATGCAGCTGCAAGAGGGAAAAGGTGACTCTGATCCTGCTCTAAATAGGAGTCAATACTGTGCTCATCACTGCAGTGTCTGAAAGCAAGACATACTACTGCTGCTGCAGGACAAAGTCCATGGAATATCAAGTGTTGATAGTCTGTGCTCAGAGTCTGTAAATGTATGTACAAATGGGTCACATCCACAGCTGGGATCTGTCTGGCTCCAGATCTGGTCCAGTAAGTTTCTAAAGAGTAGCTCACGACAGACCATTGAAAACTTCCAAAGAAAGTCCCAGGGCACATGACAGAAATGGTCAAGTGGGACAGCACAGTAGAAGAAAGAAATCCTGTGGGTTCATTTCTTTAAAGCATAGAAGTCATTAATCATTTCTATTCCTTTCCATTTGAAACAGCTGCCTGACTGCATTTGCTAACTGCTTTCCTAACCACACAGCAACTAAATTGTGGGCCCCAGAATGCTCATGCTTCCAGATATTAATAAACAATTTCCCTCCTTCACTGTGTCAATGAAAGCACGTTAACATTCTTAGCATGGTTTTGGTAGGGAAATAAAACGCTGACGGTTCCACACTTCATGAATTCCTTTCCCCCCCAAAAAAAATCTTATCTTCTCAAGCGAGGCTCCAGTGTGAAAAATGTCAGTGGCCTTCTACCTGTCACCTGCGATGCAAGATGCTGCTCGTTCTCAGATGAAGAAAATGATCTCTCCTGTCGCGCTTGCCTAATAGTTTATCCTCTTGTGGAGCTGAGCGACATTCCCCAGGCCAGCCCGTCCCTTCCCGAGGTCGCTGTCCCCGCGGCTGCAAGGAGCGGAATGCCAGCCAGCAGGTGGAGACGCATGAAAGCAATCCCGGAGCACGGACAGCCTGCCTTGACACCGCGTTCCCACAGCCCCGGCCAAGCGCTCCGGCGGGCCAGAGCCAGAAAATATCGCCATTGGCTCCGTGGAGAAGCTCAGAGCTAAAATCTTGGATTGCTGACAGAGCATGTGACGGAGCAGCCCCGGCTGAGGAGCTGAGACACCTTTCATGCCTCAGTGAGTCGTGCAAGGAGGGAGGGAGGGACGCTGGGGGCTGGCTCTGGCCTGACCTTGATTCATTCAGTTTGTTCAAGAGTTCAGAGCTGCCTGTCAGCCTCAGCTGTGCTGAGCGATGCGGGGAGCCACACACGTGTGCTCCTGGCTGGAGCATCCCCTGCGCTCCGCAGCCTCGGGGCTCCGCTGGCCCCGCACCCCAAAAACCATCTCCAGCATCCGTGTGCTGCAAAAGCGCAGCCCGGGATGGCATGGAAACAGCTCCGCTTCCTCTGCTCCTTTCTTAACTCCTCCCACCCAGTGTTTCCTCTTTCAGAGTGGAAACACCATTGTGGTGGCTATTTCTGAAATGTCAGGAAGTGCGGAGGGATACAGGAGTGTGGGGAAGGGGAAAGGGAGTTTGGGAGTTATTTTGGGAGTGGGGAAGCTATTTACATGGGTTTGGGAGCAAATCCAGGGATAATTCTCTGTCGTCTTCCAGCCAGTGGTTAAGTTTCTAGCTCTAATGTCCCTAGAAATGATAAGAAACCACAGTACCGGGTCTGCAGAATACCTGAGGTGAGCTGATTGCTTTCAGTGGAAATATGCCCACAATGGGAGCCAAGCCTAAATGCCATGGCACAGAATGCTGGCAAACCCTTCCCTTATACCAGAAATTATTGCTGAGGCTGTGAAAGACAAATTTTAAGTGACAGCACACGTCAGCATCCACATGCAGGTGTGGAAAGAGGGAAGGAGATGGTGTAAAATTGGGAGAGCTTTGAAAATTGTAAAAATCACCTGCAAACATTTTGAGAGATTTCAGTGTTTGAACACGTGATGTTCTGTCAAATTATGTTCATTGTGGAGATACCTGAAGACACAGTGTCTTGTTTTACAGCTCCAGACCCCCCAAACACTGAATCATTTGTGGTAAGTTTATTGGAGTTTGTTATTTTTCCTTTAAATGAGAAAGGCTCTTCAAATCTTGAAAAGCCGGTTTCAGTGTTCCAAAAGAAATGTATTTTGCAGCTTTTCCATCCTTTTGGATTCTGCTTCCCCCCTTCCACACTGCCTCTTGCACTCTTGTCTTTGCAGAGCAGAGTTTAACACGCTGCTGAGGAGACAGCCTGCATGCAGAGTCCCTCAAACAGAAACACACGTCAGGAACAGATTCACCCCAATGTGGAAACCGCATTCCATCTGCACCCTTATCTACTGGTCAATAGCTGGGATGTTGAATGGGCATTCCTTAAAGTGAAGATTATGAAAGCATACATTACTGCTTGGCACTGATTCACCAGCTTCCCCACGCTCTCTGCCCAAGAGCAGCTGAGCTCACTTTGAGAGTGCTGTGCAGGAATTTGCCACCCTGAGCTGCAAAACTCTCTCCAGGTGACTTCTCTGGTGATTCTTTCAATGTTCTGTGTTCATTCAAATCAGGTATCATTCTGCATTTGCTGTCCTTTTAAAAGATTGTTATATCTTACCTTATAAATTATATATAATTATAAGAGGTGGTTTTTTTAAAACATGTCTCTGATTTTCCACTCAGGTTTGCAGCACTGAGATGATATCAATGACTTCTGGGCTGTCACCCCGACAGAAAAATCAGAGGCCATGTGAGCAAGCTTGTCACACACCCTGCCTGATGATAAGGCAAGTTATCACCATTATTCTTTGACCTATTTTTTGGCTTGTAAATGGCTGGGTCTAAATTCCCAGCCAGAGACTGAAGATATTGTTTATTGATCTATTGTATAGGATTGCCTTGAAAGAGTTAGCATTTGTCTTAGGTGACTCACAGATTGCTCTGATGATGGATGTGTGCTTTGGTTTGTTCTCAGGGCATCTCTCTTGCTCTCTGTGTGCATATATATCCATAAATATATATATACACAAAAGAAATGGTTTGCTTCCATGACATACCCTTTAGAGTCTTGATTTCTTTGGGGGATTGTTTTTCAAAGAACCACTATCAGTCAAGCAAAAGCTATTGAGGCAGACAGAAAGAAACTAGCAAAAAGTATTTGAAATAGAGGACAGTTTATTATTTAGGGCAATGGGATAAGGATGCAGGAGAGTACAAATTCAAGTGCTGAATCATGTGGACATGCTTAGTATGTAGTTGGTAAATTGTTTAATCTATGTGGTGACAGTTCCTTGTTTATGACAGGAGGACAAAGCTTAACAGCTTTGTTAATAAAATAAAATCTGTGAATCCATATGAATGAATATGGACTGTGGACATGAAGGTGATGGCAACTTACTCAGAACTCACCCAGTTTATCCCTCCCAGCCAGACCTTGCTGCTGGATATAATTTTGGATCCTGCCTTAAACAATATTCTGTTGAAGATCTCGTGAAATGTTGGTCTATGTGGTACCTGTTCAAACTGAAATTAGGTCCTCATTGCCTCATAAGGCAACGAAATTAAATTAAAGATGTAACTCCAAAGGTACAGTTTTTGGGCAGAACACCAAGGTAGTTGTCCCAGGACAAAACAGGACTCTAACAGAAAAGTGTTTGCACCAATCAAATTCATGAATGAAGGAGTACAATTTTTTGAAGGATTAGTTTGAAAGGTATTTTGGAATAACCTAAATTTCCTATACAAGTACTGTTCAGCTGCAGGCTGTGAATCCTTCAGATCTACTTCCAGAGAGTATCAGGTGCCATTTAATGTGAAATAAGGGTTTTCTTTCAAGCTGAAGCTCAATTTCCCGTATTTTCTCTATCCTATCCTTAGTTTCCTGAGCCACAAGGATGCATCTTGTACCTGCATATTAATGGCAACATTTGGTTTATGTTACAAACCTCTCTTCCCACAAGTACGTGGCGGTGTCGTGTAGAATGCACATTCCCATAATCATTTCATATGTTTTCAGTCTTAAAAATAAAGTTTATATAATGAAAATACAATATAATTATACACATGGGAGTTCTGGTTTGGAAGAGGTTCAGCAGAATTCTTTGATAAAACAAGCCCCCGACCACAAAAGCTGCATGCAGTGATTTGACAGTCAAACATGTATAATCACTTATTCTAAATTAAAGGCAGTGTCACCACGGTAAGAGCAGCACACTGAAATCCTTTCTGTCACTTTTGGCAAACAAGTGACAAATACTGTAAACCTAACCAAAATGCATCCTTGAATAAACTTTGAGGAACTTTTAAAAAAGGTGCTTGGGGGTGGTGAGTTATATAAGGAAACAGGAGTGCAAAACGTCTTTTTATACACAGTTATTTTATGATACTAATTGAGCTCTCATCGGCCTGGTAATTTCTTTTTCTTTTTTGCTTTGCACCAGTTTCTAGTACCCAGAAATGGACAATATCAGGGTTGTCAGAGAGAAAAATCATCTCATTAGACAGAGCAGAGATGTCAAAATCTCTGAAGTTCAACACCTTATGGTTTAGGTGAGCTTTACAATTTGGTGTTCCTGCCAACATCTGTGCCCAAAACACATGAACCCTTTTTCACTCCACCAAAACTGCCCCTTTGAGCAGAGAGTTCATGGGCAAGATGCTCCAGGGGTACAGGATTTTGCAGCTCCACTGAGAGCAGCAGGATGATGCTGATTTACACCAGATACAGATCTGGTTCACAGCATGCCTCAGTCTGAATTCACAAAGCATGGAGTAATGTGAAACAAGGAAGTGACTTTTGTGAAAAGCATTTTGGAAAGGAAAACCAAAAATGATGGATGTACCACTGGGGCAGAGGGAGTGGAGCCTGCCTCAAAGAAGACCTTGTAGAGCTGCCAGCCTTCCCACAAAATGTGCTGCTGCTGCCCTCAGAGAGGAGGGGGAGGTTTCCCCAGGACAAATGCAGTCACACCAAGCACCCTAATAACCACTTTGTAGATATTTTTATGTACCGTCGCATCAAAACCAGACAGAACTTCCAAAACATTTGAATTTGACCCATCACTGATTAATGGAAGGAGGAGAAGGAGAATGGGTGGGAAGAATAGTCATTGTGAGCTGCCATAACACTGGGCAGCAAGCCATGCTATTCAACAAATGAGACAATACATTAAAAAACAAAACTCTGTTTTCAGGGGCCTTCTATATATATCAAGAGCTTGATTCACAGACCACTGAAGTTAATGGGAATCTTTCCTGTGACTTTAACCAGCTACTGGCCCTGCTATTACAAAAGTGGTATTAATGTAAGTTTGCACTTACTCAGTGTCTCAATTAGAAAATTGCAAGGTTGAATAAAACATCAATAGTTAGTTGTTAATTGAATCTAATTAGTCAGAATGCACACTCATTTTGCCCACCTGCCTGTAGTGTATTTTACTATTGGAGCTATTAGCATGAACCAATAGTGGAGGAAAGATTTTAAAAAGACAAAAAAATGCACATGGTGACAAGAAAAATAGTTAATAATTTGTGTTCCACCTGACATTTAAAGCTCTGCAAACATAATTAATTGGAGGGTTGGAGGGGGGAAATCTGATTTTCAAATATTGGATACCTTTTCATAGCTTCTTTCTGTTTCTTTCCCTCTGGAAGCAATAAGCTCAATCACATTACAAACCTTATGTCTTCATAAGGTTTGTAATTCATTCTTATGTCTTCAGCTATGCAAGTGACCATGTTGCCATTCCAGTTAAATGTCCTTTGTGAGGAACAGGATTGTTCATTTCAACAGGAGTTTAGGATGGGGAGAGTAAATCATCCTCTTCCTGATCCACCCATGCAAATGGAAAAGGTGACCCTCCTCCTTTTGCCACGACTTTGTTGGAGGTCCTGCCTCTACCAATCTGCTGGCAGAGAAGGCAGTATGAAACTTTCCAAATTACCTAGCTGTGCAGAGTTAAATTCTCAGTCTAATTAGGGGAATTAATTTCTCCTGGGAGCCGTAACAAATTTTACCCAAGTTAGCTCATCAAGAAGGACTGAGTTGTGAGGATACCTGAGACAACTTGCTGTTTCCACAGGCAAAGAGGTGCAGTCACCAGGGAAATGGAAAACAATTCCTCCTGCCCACTTAAAGGTGTTTCCTCCAGGATGTTCTTGGACCAAACTTCTGTAAATACACAAGACAGTCATCAGATCCTTAGGCCTGTTCAGCAAAGCTCTCTTGATCCAGCTTAAAGTGTGCATAAAACTCAACAGTTTTCCAAATAATCTTAACCATGCACTTCCATTTGGCCAAGGTATGGCTGGAGTGTATCCCACAGTATTGCTCTCGGACTTCAGGAATTTCAGGCTGCAGCTACAGTGATTCCACCAGATCAGCAGAAATACTTAGGTTTTCTTTCACCAATCACTTCTTTTCTCTCTTATATTTGTCACCTCATTGATAGAAAACCGATATTCAGTGTCACTAAGGATCAGGACTAAAGACATTTGCGGAGCAGAACTTTGTCAGCGAGCCAGTCACAGCTCAACTGAAACGGTGTCCTGGTGTTTCTTCAGCACAGGAAATGCTTGTATCACTTTTTCCCCTTCCTCTCACATGTAAATGCAAGCATATTTAATATCCTGGACACTTCCATTTGGTAATGTTGGCGGAAAGTGACACTGCTGACCTGAAGTGATCGGTTGACACTGGGAAATCAAATGGCAGCAGCAAATTAAGGTGGCACTAAAGTTACTGTAAATATTGTCATTCCTTCCATGGTAATATGTGCTAGTAAAGAAAAAATAATTCTCCTCATCATACTCAATGTAAATATCACAAGGATTATGTCTGTGTTTCATCCAAGAAATGCCAGCTTCAGCAATTTCAGTGTAGAAGATAGGAACAGTTCATATCCATTGAATTTTACACTTATGTACACCTGAAATACTGCAGATGTAGATATTGTCACTTTTCACTCTTCATGGCAAAAAGGTTTTTTCTTTTATTTTGACTTTTCTGTCTTTCTGAAAGGATTTTTTTCCTCTCATTTTTTTTTTAATTGGAGAAGAAATGTTTCATCTGTTTAATCTCCTTGTTTAGGGCCAGCAGTAGTTCCTCTTCCAAAAGCCAGTGCAGAGGTGCTCACTATATCCAATTGACTTTTTTTCTCTTATTCAGGCACAGGTCTCAGCATGCTCTGAAGTTTAAATACAAACTTTAGCTCAAATTGGGGTACTTTCCAAAGCAAAATCCTAAATTACTCCTGCTAAAAGTTTTGGGGAAAAAATGTAAGGAGAAGCTCAGATAATTGCTGGAAAAAGTAGATCCCTGGAGAAAGGCAAACAGCCTGGCTCCCTGTTGACTTTGCCTGGGTCAAAGGGAAAAGTTGAGTCACTGGCTTCTGCTTACATTTTTTCTTTCATCTTATTGATAGCAGGAATATGAGTCCAGCTCTCCAAGGTTTTCTGTTCAAGTTCCTCGCTTTGCTTGCCTGCCTTCCCGAGACCAGTCCATTTCCTCTCTTTTGTCTTACACTGCAACTTTCAGCTTTGCATGTTGAAGAGGCTTGAGCTGACTCTGTGCAGAGGTAATGGCTGGTTGAAGGAAGAGCTAAATGTTCATTTATAAAAGCATTTTGGCTCACGAGTAGGTAAAAGGGTTCCAGCTACATTGCAGGAAAACAGGCATTTCATTCTTCCTGTTTTTCGGTAAGTCCTTGAAATAAATGATTTGATATTTGGAAAAAAAAAAGAGGCACCTACATCTCTGTTTCAAGAACTGCCTGGATGGGAATGGTTACTGCTGGTGAACTTCCTCGGAAGTGTAGAAGTTTCATGATTGTCTTATATAATTTGGTCTCATAATTGCTAATAATGGTCAGGGTTTCCATGCAGGAGGAAATGTCCAAGGCCTGGTGCCAAAGCCAGGCTTCCCAGCACAGCTCCACCGTGATGCTCCAGCAGGATCTCTGGCTGTTCCTGGGAAGTGCGTGGGGCTGTTGGATGTGGAACCACTGGTGGAGGTGAGACAAGCTGCTAGTCCTGAGCAACCCCACACACACCCACTGCACACCCAGCCAGACTGAACCTCCAGTCCTCAACCTTCTCCATCTGCTCTGCCCATCCCTTTGGACTTATCTCTTTTTTAAAGGCAGCGATTATGCGCAAATCAAATGAGTCTGTTTCTTTAGGTCCATTAATTATTACATTCCATTTTCATTTTCTGTTTACTTTTTCCCTTCTCTATGGAAGCTATTGAAGGTCTGATGATTCAGAATGCTCTGGGAACACTATGTGGCTTTCCTTCTTGTTTGCCCATTGTAACGGAGCTCATTTTTCAGTGGAGGTTTCCCATTATTTCCAGGAAAAATGTGGTCAAAACCCATGTACTCCCAAAGCTTTTGATCTCCTGAATCCTCTTCATATCCCAGATAAAATGTCAGTGATTAAGACAGAGTTCCTAAAAGGACACATAGTCAGGTTTCCCTTTGACCAAAATGGTTTCCCAGTGAATCAAACCTTTCTCAGCTCAGGGGGGGCTCGACAATAGACCCTGAAAAGATGGATAGAGCAATTGTCTTGCTTAGTGATCCACGAAAGGAAAGGGGTCCTTAGTGAAGGGAGACCTACACTAAGTCTGACCTGACACTGCAGGAGTGAGACAATGAAAGGTCAAGGAGACTAACGACAGGAAAAATGCAGACAATGGGTGCCACAGCCAGCACACAGCTCCTGCCACGCAGACTATGGGGCAGCAGCCTTCACTGCCTCAGACATGTGAAGGGCAACTGAAGCGGAAAGAACTTGAAGTTTCCTTCTTAAGAATTGTGGCCCAGCATCTCCAGGATTTACCCAGGCCTCACAGAGAGGTCAAAGTGATGCAGCTAGGCCTGAGATGAATGAAAATTAAAGATTATCTAATTGGGGAGGAGAAAAATATAGATGTATTTTAGACCGAAAAAAAAAAAAGGGCAACTACTTGACAGTTGGGTTCTGCAGCAAGCTCCCAAGGCAATTTGTGGGAGGAACCCCACAAAAAAGAGAAAGCTTTTGCCTAGTTATTTGAAAAAAGCTCCAACAACTCAATATTGATGTATGTGGGACTTGTAACCGTCATATTTTTCTTCTGCATGAACAAAAGATTCGTAGTTTACAGTATCTGGGGCTCAACTGAATTTCCTTCAAGCACCCAGTAATTGTTTCTTTCTGTGTGTGAAAGAATCCTGGTCCTTGTCCTCTGTCTGGAGACAAAAGGAGGAATCTCTGTGGCTTCTGCAGGCATCCCTGTCCCCAAAGGCATCTCCATTATTCCTTCTTTGTAGCTGGGCCTTGCCCTCCTGAAACAGCTCCTTCCTCCTTAGGTCAGACCTAAGTACTACTTTTGAATGTGTACACCAACAAGACACTCCTTTAGTGAACAAGTAACATTTTAAAAGCTTCATCAGAGGACTCAGAAAGAAAGTCTACCTCAATTATATTTGTCATAATAGCTGAATGTTTTTTCCATTCTAAATTTCCATTCTAAACATTTTTCATCTTTTCAGAGATCAGATCTTTTGACAGTAGACATGAGCATTGATGTTTGTCAGAGTTATCATTTCTGTGGCAGGAACTGACAGGTGGAAGAGACATTTTCTTACCCATACAAGCAAAATAAAGCAGTATTTTAATATTTGACAGGTTGAGGTAAGACAACTTGCTCTTCTTTGGAACATTGCACAAAAATTGCACTTTCCCAACATTGCTAAAATCAGATATAGCTGTAGAGAGAAGGAATTGTGATGGAAGTGTTGGTTAGAGGATGGCACATGGAAATTAAACAGTACACCTGGATTTTATTCCCAGATCAATTGCTGGCTTGTTGTGTGATCCCAGACAAAGCCCTAGAGCTCCTTCTGACTAATCTTCCCTGCCTGGAAATTAAATCCAATTTCTTAAGGAACTTTTTGGATCTTGGGTTAGAGGTACAGCAGATTATTACTTTCACCTATGTATTCTACTCTATCATCAAAGGAAGTGAAAATTTAAGAAGCATGTGTTGGGTTGAGGAATGGTGTGAATTTCAACTGGCATTAGGCAACTAATGAAAATTACAATTGAAGAATAAAATACTTTTCCTTATTCTGAGATGATTATTCTGAGATTAATCAAAACCAAATTCTTTTAAAAGCCATCTCAATTGGAAACTATTAGGTAATTTCTTTGGAGAGTGGAGAAGGGTGTAGATGATATTCCTTCTACAATTACGGAGCCTTCTATAAATGAAATGATCTCTTTGCATTCCAGTGATGACCCCAGCCATGGATGAAAGCTGAGCTTCCCATCTGACCTCTTGTGTTAAGTTTCCACCTGTGTAACTCTGCATCGTGGTTATTAACTCTCTAGGGCCTGTAGGTGAGCACAACACTGAGAGAAGGTGAAAGATGGAGCTCTCCTTCAAGGACCTTGCAGTTTAAGGAACGTTGTTCCCAGTTAAGTTGTTCCCAGAGTTAGCTCCATTTGCACTGGAAGGAATTCCCCTCGAGATCAAATTCTAAAGTGGTGAGTGCTTACAAAACCTGTGGGGTGACAAGGACCCAGACAGGGAGGGAAGTAGGTATTCCTGCCGTGCTGGAGGGGATAGTTTGTCAGAAGAAAGAGAAACGAGTGCCCATGAACGTGTGGTTGGGCCAAGCCAGCCTGGTCTGGGGCTCCTCAGGTGTTCAGGCTGGGCAGAAACACCAACTGCAGCCTTGCTCTGAAGGCAGCACCTAAGCCAGGTGTGAAACCCAAGCAGATCCCTCAGGGACAGGCACTGGTGTCAGGTTCTGTCCCCAGGCACTCCCCTGTTGTGTGAACATATTATAAGTTTCCCTGCATGCAGTCCTGGAGAAAAATTCTTCCCATGGGAAAGTGTCTTTTTACTCTGTACAGATCCTATAAACAAATCTCTGAGCTGTGTTTCAAGGACAGNCCCCCCTGGGCCTGGCAGAGCATTTTCCATCAGGGAGAGCTGCTCCATCTGGCCTTTTCCTGGTTGCTCAGCACGAGGGGCAGGACTCAAATTTTAACTGCCACAAATACTGCAAATGTGATTCATGCCTCCAAACACGAGGTGGGTGCAGAATTAAGATCCAATGAATCATGTTGTGGAAGTGCCTGGTTTTTTTCCAGTGACTTATGTCAGGTAGAGGAACGAAGAGCAGCTGGAGCGTGGTGGAACTGCTCTCACAGCACGTGCCTGTTATCTCCATTTTTCAGGTTATGTTTAGACACCTTACAAGATCTGGAAGGGGATGGTAACTCTTCTAATCATTCTGCTGGCCAGGGTTTTACAGTGTGTTTTTGTATTAAAAAAATAAGTGACGTCACACAGGTGCAATTGACCTGTAAAAAACCAAATAAAGCTGGGCTCCTTTTCTCTAGGTCATAAGCTCCTTTCTGATTATCCCAGGTTTTTAATTGAGTTTAATTAGCCATTAAAATAATTTCCTGACATTTATAGCCTATTTTCCCTCACTGGAACATTTTAAATCAAGATGATATTTTTTTCCAAAAGATATGCTCCAAATCAAACAGGGATTGATTCCAGGGGACTCAGGAGGGTGATGCATGCACACCCATCCCTTGCAGCCTTCTCACTTCCAAGCAGGTAATGGGAATCACTGTGGTTTTTCCATGCAGGATGCTGGGGTGAAGGAACAGGGTGGGATGAAGTGGGAGGCTCCACTACCCCCAGACTGGCAGGGTCACAATTCCTTTAGGAGTTTGTCTCAAGGAATATTGTCAAACATTTGCCACAAGCTCAGAAATCATTAAAATTAATGTACCAGAATTTTCTTTGTTCATTCAGTCTTCATTTTTCTTACTTCCAAATTCTTCCAAGGCATGTAGCACATGAAATGGTGACACACTAAATTACTTTTTAGAGGTGAAGAGTTACAATCTTTAATATATTCCAAAAACTTTGGATTTTTGTTAATCAAAGTGGAAATTTGCTACATGGAGCCCCAGTTGTAACATTTTAACCCAGCTGAATCTGAGGATACTGAACATTTTGCTGTATTAAGTCAAAAATTTGAGCCAGATAGTGCAATCAGTCTGCTCTAGGCTCCTAATGATGTCAGTGTGAGTGCCATATCTAGGTCAGCTACAAAATCAGGTAATTTTTTGCAGGAGATGTATTCTCTCAGAATATGTTACAATTTGCAGGGCTCCCACAAGGCCGTACCCCAAACATTTAGTGAAGTAATGTGCAAATCTAATTGTTTCATCCAAAAAGGAGGAAGCAATGGCAGCCACAGAACTGACTTTGCAGTTCTGCTCTGGTGTGTAAGGAAACAAAGAGTGCAAGTTTCCCTCCAACTGAACACAGCTACAGTAATTGCTTCAATAACACAATGTTCTCCACCAGCTTTTGGCCAATACCTGGCACTAATAACCCTGTCAGGATTACCCTGATTAATGAAGAATAATTCATGCCAATCAGACAGCCTGTGAGGTGGCCAGTGCCATATTAACCAGTTCAGTTCTTCTCAAATATCTCCTGACACTGTGGCCCTTTGTGAAAGGACAAGACCAAGCAGGACAGTAAAAATTGCTGTATAAAGGTTAATTACTCACATGCCTGCTCATTCTCACTGTTACCATTTGGTTCTCTTTCATCTCCCTGCTTGAGTTTGCTGTTTTCTTTGCTCAGTTCTCAATCTGCCCCTTCACTTGCTGTTTTTTCACTGAGTGCAGATCATCTCTCATTATTGATCCACCACTGCTGGTACCTTATAATTTTTCAGCACCTTCCACTTACTTATTTTGATATTTTTCCTGTGTACTAACACACAAAACGCCTCAATAACCTCTCTGAGCAAGGATGGCTCTGTCTGTTTTTCCATGTAGGTCAGCTCCACTGAGCTGGGTTACAGTTCATGACTTGCTCAAGGTTACGCAGGAAATGTGTGGCAGAACTCAGAATGGAAACCAGATTTCGCGCTCTCCTGCCTTAACAACAAGGTTATCCTTTCTCTTTGTGATGCTTTTGGGCACTTCGTATAGATCTACACATATGTTTCAAATGAGTTAAATTTCCATGAACTTGGTGCTTCAAACAAAAGTGGGTGGATAAACGACAAAGGGCTAAGTTATTGGAAAATGGCAAGAGCTGCTCGGAGATTTGCATACCTGGTCACAGTAGTTGTGCACATAAATAACTAATTGATTACATGCATCATCGTAGGAATGGTGCGTGCAATTTTCTGAAAATTTAGACCCAAATTCACAGGAGGGTAACTGGAGAAAAGAAGTTAAAAGTTTAATTTGATTCACATGCCTGGTGAGCGTGGGCTTGAGCCACAGAGGATGCTGCAACTGGGCTGAGGTCTGGTGTGTGCAGCTCACAGACCTTGCTGAGCACAAGGTCACCCTGATAAACTACCTTAAAATGTGTGTTAATTTGCCCTTTCTTTCACTGAACTAAATAGTGATTTGCCTCTCGTGCCCTTTAAGTAAACAGGTGGGTATGTTCACCACTCATTTGTGTGATTTGTTCATCTTGTCTTTTTAAAGCGAACACTGCTAGGAAGTCTGGGGGGTTTTAAGGCTCTTTCCATTTGCCAGTGGCTTGAAAACGGAACCCCATGATGAGAACTGAACCCCCTGATGATTAGAACTTTATTAAGTAAAAGTGCTAAGAGATGAGATGCTGAGCAGTGGCACAGAAATGTCCTCAATGCAAGCATCCCCTCAAGGACTTCCCTCAGAACTCCACATTCTGCTTGCCAAAATAAAAAGGTATGAAAGTTTCCATTTAGAAAACTCCAGTGATTCCTGTCTGAGGGGCAGTTTCACAGACAGCTCTTCCCCCAGCTAGAGAGTAGACAGAGTAATTGCTAAATACTCAGCTGGTGTAAATCAGGAAATGATGTGTGTGTCCCAAAACTGGGTGCTTTACACCCAGGGAGGATCTGGCCTGTAGCTTCCAAGGTGGCAAGAGACCATGTTTTCATTTGCAGTGTGTCTGGGACAGATAGAAATGTCTTTAAGCCTGAAGGTCTTCAGTTCTGGGTTTGTGTTTTTTTGCTTCATTGACCCCATTCCTCACTGATTTGATAATGAGGGAAAAGTGTGCTGTTAACAGCTCCGGAGCAACGTGCTGCAAATTTAGGGAAATGAAAAATCTTTAACAAGAATTGAAAGGAAATCATTGATTTATGGCAGGAGCTTCAGCTAACCGTGGATTAATTAAAAAGCAATGCAAAGATGAGCACGGGTCAAAGAATGAACAAAGATTGAATTTTGCCAGGAGCAGGACTGTGAGCGGACTCAGGCACGTGGGTGGAGTGATGACAACACCTGGCCATCTGCAGAGAGGGTGAAAAAAATCCTGTTGGCAAATGCTGAAATGTTACAAGTGAAATGCAACCAGCAAAGTGTCAACAGCTGATCTGGAGATGCTGCTCAGAGGCAAACACAGACATTCTCTTACATCACCCCCATAGGTGTGTTGTTGTCCTATTTATAGGGTAATCTGCCAGTGCTCCACAGCCAACATATTTTGGGAGTTCTAACAGATCTCTCCTGGCACAGGGTAGGAAAACCCAGGGGCAGGGATCTGTCTCCACTCCAGGGATGGAGCAGCAAGGAAAGGGCAGCTCCTGGCAATCCCCAGCATCTCCCAGAGCCCTGCTGAGTGGCAGGGGGTGTTCATGCACACACACATCCCAGTGGGATGGACAGGGAGCAAGCAGGTGTGGATCATGCATTCCCACTCCAGGGAATGCAAATGTTATAATTTTTGAAAACGTGGGTTCATTGTCATGTTACAGTGATGGTGGTCTCACTCTGTGGACTAAACATAGGCTTTCTTAATTATCCAACCCATTTTATTTGTGAAGTGGAGGGTTTTATGAAGGCAGATATTGTGGCTGTGCTGGTGAGGCAGTAATAATTCAGAGCCACAGTTATGAAGTGCTGTTTAGTAGTGGTGGGTTTAGACTTTTGGTTGTTGTGTGCATTTATTTTTTTTTATGGTTTTGTAATTATTTATATTGGTAACAGGGAGTTTGTGAACACAGCTCCATCATTGTGTTCATATGAAAGAACAATATTGTTTGCAGAACAATTATTTGGACTTTTTTTCCTCTAAGCTACCTTGTCATTCAAACATGAACATGTAGGCTGATTGTAATGGGAAAACAGGGAATTACAATTATTAACTAAGGACAAGGGATTGTATTTTACAGAGGGGAAAGAGAGACAGGGTGTTCCAGCTGTTCACCCAGAAGTTCATGCAGTGTCAGCCTCACTTCTCCAGTAGAAATTTGTCATCCTAACTCCCTCTGCAAGTCCAGCAAAAAAGTAATTCTTGCATTTTCAACCCTTTGCACCCTCATCCCCATGCAAGTTCCCAGCAGCTCCTGGTAGCTACTGGAGTGGTACAAACTTTGCAGAGAAATGCCAGGATAAACAACTAGAGGCAAGAGATCAAAATCTCCTAAAAGGTGTAGAAGCACAAGTCCTGGTGAAAATCACTGGGGTTCAAAACACCATCCATTAACTGCCATGGAGAGATCCAACTCTGCATCCCCAAAAGAGGGACATTTTCATCGAGGCAGCACTTCTACTGGAGGGAAACAGTCCTGCCCTCTGGCTCCTCTGCTTCAGTGAAAGTGAATTAACTTCCAGAAAGTTCAGGTTTCCCTTTGCCATGTGCTGCTGAAGACGTTCTCCTTGGTCTCCTTAAAAATATCTTCCTTTAGTTTTTTGGAATGATGACGAATTGCAATGACACTTCAAACAGCATCAGACTTCAGTGCTCTTCCTCCCCCATCCACAATCATAAAGAACCAGAATTAGGTTCTCAGAGGCCATTTTGGAGAGTGTCATAATGGTGGGAACTGAGAAAAAAAAATTAAAGGGGAACTTTTTGTGATCAGTTTAAATCATCTAGCAAAAAAAAAAAAAAATCATCACTCACTGAACTCATCTTGAACATTTTCTCCTTGAGTGGAGGATCCCAGCCCTGGAAAAAAGGCACTTCTGGAAGCAGTGGAGGGAAGTTTACACAGATGGTATGAGAGAACTGGCATTGTGCTTGGAGATGTGGTGGGCCAGAGAAAAAGCTGTCCTAAATAGAAGGGACAGGATGCTGGGTTTAATTTAGAAATGCTATTGGCATTTTTGTTACTGGAATGAAGGGAGCCACGAGTCTGCAAATGAAACAACCCAAACCCTTCACCACAACCATGGAGTGTAGCAAAAGTGCAGCAGCTTGGAATTTGCAGGCTTTGATATTTTTTTCCTTTGTCTTGCCAGCTTCTGGAGTGCTCTCTCACCTATTTAGTTGCTTAAAGATAGCTTTTAAAGTACAAAATGTCAGCCTGGGCTGACGCTGTAAAAATTTTTCCAAAATTCCAGCCATTCCTTTGGTTTAGCAACTGTAAAGCTCTTGCAACTGTTATCATTTGTGGTGGTCACAAGGAAGTGACATTGTCCAACAAAATCCCCACCACAAGTCTTGCTACTTAGCAAGAACATAATTTAGACCTTGGTTTGACAGCTTTTTTTCTACTCCATGTGAATTAACCAAGTTCAGTTGTTTGTTAGATGCATTTGGAGCTGTTTGAGGTTTTCTAACAGTACAAGAGAAAGTGGTCCTCAATATTCCATCCTTCTCCTTGCTTATGAAAATACACTCTCATAAAACTACTGGAAGAACAGAGAAATATGGTTAGTAACTCCTTGATAAAACTGGATTAAGATTTTGTTTTATTTATGTTAGCAATAATCATTGTGGTTTAGTGGCATTTGAAACAGCTGGAACCTTCTGTTTCAGCTGGTGTTTTGATATGTCATTTTTGCTTGGACTTTGGTCCTGATTTTCTGGTCTATGTGAAACAGGCAAACCATTATGTATCACAGAGGAGTGCTTTTAATTTAGGAATTTAGGGAATTATCAAGGGTGGTTATTTTAATCTCTGCCACTCAGTCACTAAGGGCTAGGTCAGAAAGCAGATTTAGGAATATAAATTGGTACAGGAGTCAAATTCAGGTACTATTCCTGTAAACTAAAACTGAAGCCTGAAAACCTTGCTTGGAGTCTCTGCATTTTGAAGTCCTGCACATGCCCAAAGGCACCTGAAGCTTGATAAAATTCAGTGAGTAGATCATGTGTATGTCCAAGTCCTCCCTTGGTGGAGGAATCCAGCTGGGAAGAGAATCCTCTATGCCAACGCCACTGTACTCTGAATTTACTGCCCAGGGCTGAATGAATGCCTGCATGTGCAAAACTGAAGAATGTGTGGATGGAGCATATTTAGCTCCAGTAAATTGGAGCTGCTGTAGAATAACCAGGGAAAAGTGTTGGGAGGGCTGCAGGGACTGCAGTGGCTGATTAGTTTGACTCTGCTGGGTGTGTTACAAACCCAAGCAGCAGATTAGATGTCAAGTTTATTGTGCAGTGGGATAAATTCCCAAACTTTTCACACTACTCCTTATCTCCCTAAAGAACCTGCCCCCTGGGCAGGGCTTCCAGAGTAATTTGAGTTTGAGAGGAAAACAGCAGAAGCTGTGGTGAGAAAAAGCAACTGCCCAAACTCACCCTCTGTCCTGGCTTCCAGGTTGCAGAGCCCAGAACACTGCAGATTTCATAACAAAGGGTAAAATTTTTGAGGTGAAAAATCTCTGGAGGTTGTTTTGTGGGGCAAAGTTTCCTCTGAATCTCCAGAGGATATGAGAAAGTCTGAAAAGAGGGTTTGGAGAAAAGCAAGTGTGACCTTATCTGGTGCTGTGCAGCAAAATATTGTTCACAGTTTGTGATTTCAAAGTTAAATTATCTGAGAAAATGGGCTCGAGGGGTGCAAGCAGTAGTAGAAGATGCTATGCATGTTATATCATCATAAATGCAGAGTTCAATATTCATCATATTTTGTTTTCATTTTGTTCTGGGTCTCTGTAATATGCTCTTCCCCACACTTTATAAGGACTGTCAGAGGAAAAAAGAGACTGAAATCTCATCTCCGTTGCTTGCGAAGAATGTGGGACATCCAATAATCCAAATAAATAATAATTTGAATTAAAAATCAAAAATAAAAATGAAAACAATAACAACAACAATAAAAATGTTTGGGAAATTCAAAAGCAATAAGGTCTTAGTCCCACAAGGAAGCAGGTTGGGATTCAAACATACGTAGAGGTTTCCATCGAGAAATACGGGTTGAAACACACAAAAAGGTCTAGGACTAGAAAGAAATACATCTTTACTTGCTTTATGTGTTCTCTGGCGATTACAAAGGATTTACACGAAACATTAAAAGGCTCAGCCCTGAGCAGGCAGAGGCAAGGCTGGCAGGAGAGGGAAGGAACCAAAGGGAAGTGCAGATAATGTCTCACTGCTGACACCTGTGTCTGTGCAGACAGTTAATAGATAACGGCTCTGGAGATAAGTCCTCCCAAACCAAGAGAATTCCTTCTTTTCCTGCCCTGCCAGTGGTTTCCTTTGTTCGGGTCCTTCCAGCAGCTCTTGACCCCAGCAGGGCTCTGCAGGGGAGGTGGATCCATCCCCTCCTGGATGCATTTCGGGGGCTCTGCTCTCCCCCCAGCTCGTGGGGTTGGCTCCTGGAGGTGCCGCTTGTCTTTGAGATGCAAAGTGGGGAACTCTTGCCCAGGACTTTGTCACCTTGAGATTTGGCTGCGGTGAAGCAATCCGAGGCAGGGCAGAGCCTGCGGAATGCACGGGGCAGTGCAGATGGGGGAATGGCTTCACAACTGTCCTTTCATGTTGGGAGCCTTAGGTCCAGCGGTAATTTATGCCTGTCCAGCCCCAAACACAAATAATGAACATGTGTTACATTTGCTGTGTGAATGCAGAGCTGTTAAAGAACAGCAGGCTGTAATAAAACTCTAGGAAAAGCCATATCCTGCTGTCATTTCATAATGGACGTGAGGTCTGACCATAGCACAGTGTGGGATGTGCAGCAACTTTTGCACAGGACTAGCTTGGAGGGACTTTTTGGATAATGCACTGAACATCTTCAGAAAGTGAAGCTAATGAAAAAATGCTTTAACCAAAGCCCTGTGAGATCCAGATTTTTCCTTCTCAGGGAATGTCCTATGGTTGAGTTTTATTTCCACTCCTAATGAAAGCAATAAAACAATCCAAAAAGCTATTACAAAGCATGATTATGAATACAGTAATTGTTGGTCAATCAAGTGATTTGTTTGAATAAAAGCTAAATATTTAATTTAGATGTCAACTTGAAATAGTATGGAAAATAGGGGGAAATGTTTTGCAATGTAAAATTGAAAATGTCGTTTACAAAACACAGTATCATTCAATTTTCAGCAAGCCAATTCTTTTGCTTTTCTCTTCAAAAGGAACATTAGTCAAGCTCATCACTGTTAGGCAGATGTTTTGTTTTCTTGAATTGGCAGTTTCTGAGAGTTTAAGAGTAACTGACTTGTATGTTAATTACCAAAAGATATCTTAAAAAGGTGATGTAATCCCGAGGAGTTAAAAGTGTTGCTGAGAACCTACGCCATCCAAAAAATACTAGAAAGAATCCCACAGGTAAAGGTTTGATTTTTTTTTTTTCTTAGTCAGAAGTATTTGTATGGACGAAATTATAATAAGGATCAGAAAAGGATTAAACACTTGCACTGATTTTTCCCTGGGTCTAGAACTTCTGTTTATCAGATGGTATTTTTTCACCAAAATGGAACAAGCCAGAATACTGCACCACTTTCATTTTCACAGGCTACGTCTAAGAAAATCCCTGCAATATTTTCTGGCCAGCTGTAAACGGTACCCTGGAGGAGCAGGCGCTTGCTTGGTGAGGTAAATACTGTTTTCTGGTCAAGTCCAGCTGCAGCTGTTTGGGTTTTTAGCCATTGATTTGCATGGCAGCCTCGTGTAGCACTGCTCCCCAGTGCTTGGCAGCCAGAGAGAAATCCCAAATGACACCTGTGGGAAGCTGCTCTTCTTGGGGCTGCAATTAAGCTCCACGGTAGCTTTTGGGAATCAATGGGAATTAAAATGCAGATAACAGGCATTAATGGAGCACTTATTGGAAATAATTTAAATGATGTTTAGTGGTGGCTTAGTTAATGGAAATTAACGACTAACTAGGGTTTGGGTAGGGGCAGAACTGCTGGAATGCAGTGAAAGTCAATACAGGCGGTTCCAAATGGCAGAGATAAGGAAGTGCTTATTGATATTAGTGATCTTCAATATTTTCCATTGGAACTACAATCTGATTCAGGCCACGTTGCTGTGGACTTCACTCAAAGCATAGGGGAAACAAATTGTTAATTATATTGTAAATGCAAAGTGTCACTAATCTAGTAACTTGCTACGCTGGGTATTGAAATAATTAATGCAGTAGATCATTCTTAATTATAGTCTTGTATTTACAGACAAACTGAAACTGAGGCTGGTATTGATTAAAAGAGGTGCCATATTGCAGACTTTTCTAACCCTGTAACTATATTGTTCTTGAATTTCATACAGTGTAGCTTAGCTTTTTACATCTGATTTGAATTACTTGAACGTCTTAAAGATCTGTGTTCCAACCAGATGTGAGAAATGGCTTTGGTTTGGAAAGTTTCAAGGGAGGACCACCAAATAATGAGGGAAAAAACAACTCTCTATTATTTTCCCCCTACACCTCAGTGGAAAATATTAAAAAAATAGTATCCCAATTTATTAATAGTCAGGAAAATGTTCCTTACCTGCAAAGTTTCTTTATCTTTCTTTCCAGCCCAAGATTATATACTGGACTTGATAAACCTCTGTAACAGAGAGAATTAAACATTTCTACACATAGTAATACTATTTACTGTTCTTTATGCGTGTTCTGTCACACAGCCAACACTTTAACTAGGCAGAATTTCTCTAGTTAAGCACTGCTGGCTTAACTACAATAATTGGCTGTACTGAGAAAATACACATAGCCCAGTTAACTGTACTAAAGCCACAGACTTTTTTTCTCTTTTTCTTGTCATTAAACTTCTAGATATTTTTTAAACTTAGTTACTAAAAAAAAAAAACTAAAGTATTCAATTTAATATGAAGACATTACCTCTTTAACAGGAAGGGTTGTATATAATTTCCTGTAAGGAGTTGGATCACGTGCTACTTCTGCACCACATTTTGTTTTGTTGTCTTTACTTGAGGGAAGTACTTTATCTCTCAGAATCAATTTTCTTTTGCAAAGTTATGGGATAAAGATTAGAGACATTGTGGTTTCCAAAATTTTATGCAATAAGTGTGGAAAACCCTCCATTCCTGTGAAATTCCCATCGGTGAACTAGGAATGACTGCTAGAAACTGACCACGAAAAGAGGGTGAGTAAAGCAAAGTGGAATGATCTACAAAGGGTAAATAAAGGTTGGAAATTTCTGTGGAAATACTTCCAGGGCTTTGTTGAACATGTCACTGAAAAACTGAAAGAATTGCCTGGTTTTTATGCCATGTAGAATTTTTAATAATGGCATGAATTTCAAGGTAGTGGTAGAAACAAAGGAACTGTAATAAGCAGGTGACTATAACCTCACAAAGATACCATCTGTACTTCCCTGAGAGAAGTCCAAGGAGTACAGAGACCACATTTCAGGTACTAAAAATGGCTGGAGAGTATAATTGGCATTATTCCTTTTCATTATACCTGGTGATTTGTTCCAGGATTTACAGTCCTGACCTTGATGTGCCATAAACAGAGCCTTCATTTAAAAGAGATTAAGGCTGGTTATGTGTGATAACCTACCTTAACACAAATGCTGTCTTTTAGAAGATGCCAAGTTATGGAACACCTCCTGCCCATTCCATTGCCAGTGGCTACCACACTGCTTTGGAGAACTCCTCCTGCCACCCAGGGAAAACAGAACATCCTATGGATGAGTCTTCCCAGGGTACAAACCCCTGTCTTATGAAGGCCATCTGTCACACTAGCACACAACACAAAATGTAGAGACACAGCTGAGGAAAGGCAAGGGGGGAGCAGACTTTATTTTGGTTTTTGCAATACAGAGTTTTGGGAATGACCATCGATTGGAAGGTGAAGTTATCACCTCTCCAACCACACTGGTCAATGACAAAGTCCATCAAACCTTTCTCCTCCCAGTAGAAAGAATGAAAACAAAAATGAATGAAATTTGAAAACAAAAAAGAATGAAAAAAGACAGTCAGAAAAACATGTGCATGTTTACAAAAGTAGTGTGAGAAACTCCATCACAAGAATGAAAACATCAGAAGGCTGAAAAATGAAAGTGACAGCCATCCACAGCAGCATTATTTGGGATTGACAGATGTGACAGTGCTTTCTGCACTACTGAAGGTCTTGGTGCAAAGCCCCCCCAAGGGTGATTCAACCACCCTGAATTCCACAGCCTCATGAAGGCAGAGCTTTGGCTTGTGATTTGGGCAAGGTACAGCCCAGAACTGTGGGCTGAGCCCACTTCACACCAAGTGTGCCCTCCCTGGCTCCCAAATTGGTGCTCAGCTCAGGTCAGCTCAGAACTAAAATGCTGGAGCTGCCTGTACATCTGTTGAGTCCCCCAAAGTCTGAAGTACAAACCATAAGGGCAACCAAATGCTAAGAATTAAACCTTTTTCCTACACACAGCTCTCAAATGAACCTGGTCCTGATTGTTGCTCCTCTCCAGCAAGAAATTTGGGGAAAGATGGGATTTCTCTGCAAATTCCTTCCCACACACCACACACACACAGGGAGGGGGGTTGTGAAATTGCACCTTGAACCGAGGGTTTTGTTACAGGCTGGGTTAAGCCCTGTTGAAAATGGTAGGTTTAATCACCGCCTTTGGAGGAGACAGTTCAGCACATGTTCCTGCCCAAAACAAAGGCATATGTAAGGTTGCCCAGGAATTCCAAAGATCTGGGTGGGGAGCCTTGCAGAGTTTGTTTTGGGCAGGGATGATGTGGAAAAAAGACAGAGCAGGCAGAGCAGCAGAGATGGGGCTGGGAACAGGCTGGGAGGAAGGTGGCAGCCCAGTGCCTGGAGAGAGGGATTTCAGTCCCTGAGCTTTCCTGGGGAACAGGAAAAACTTCTCCAGGGAAACCTTCTCCCCTTCCATGAGAGAGGAAATGCGATTTAGCAGTGGCTCAAAAGTGGGCAGCTGTGTATTCAGGTCCCTTCAAAGCTGTACACAATTGTAGTTGTCTCAAATAACAGGAAAAAAAAAAAAAGGAATAAGCACAAAGCACACAAGAAAGTGGGATCAAGAGATTTGCTTGCCTGTGTTCCTGGAAAGCAGGGCCAGAATACCTTGTCACTACCTCTAGCCATTACAGAATTGTGGAAGTCTGGTTATTTTTTAGGTCAAAAATGAGACAGTTTAAGGAAGCTCTTACAGGTCCATTTTTATATTAATTGAAAGTCACAGTCTGAATAAGATTATTTGAAAATTCCCAGACAATTCAGCCTCTACTATGTAGACTATGAACAGTGAATTTGGTAAATTCTGTATACAGCTGGAACAAATGGTCTGAGACCTTCTTTAGTTAATAAATGTAAGTGAAATATTTGAACAATCTGATAACAAACACTGAGACAGGCCCCAGACTGCTTATTTAAGTCACAGTTGTAACAAGAGCTCTGGAAGATTTACCTGTGGTAGGACTGCACATGTGGTTACTCAGAGATTTTTGGTTGGATTTTCAAACTCATATAACTGTACTTTATTTCTGTATATGTCAGCTGGGGCCAGCATCCTTATCATTGCAGAAACAGGGATTTACAGCCCTTTATTCCCTCTAGCATTCACCTTGAAGGCCATGGAGCCCTGGCTCCTAGACTTGCTGATGTAAAGATAATCATCTTTGAAGTGAACTTCCTAGGAACCAAGTCCTCCTCCAGCTGGAGGCAATGGAAATGCTGTTGCTGACTTCAGTGGCAGTAAATCTCAGTTCTATCATTTTTTATGACACCTCTTCTTGCAATGGATACATTTACTGGAGCATTCACTACTAATTGCCTGCATTTTTTTCTTCATTTTATTAAATGCGATTTGTAACATATTTCTCATTTTTTAACAAGAAAAAATAGTAACTTGTGGAAAGGAAGGACTGTCTGTGTTGAGCAAATCTCTTAAATATTGAACTTATCTCATTTGTCTTCTTTTTCTTTATCCATCCATTTTAAAGGAAAATGTTATAATGCGAGGTTTGGCAAATAGCTCATAAAAAGTAAATCCTATCTTGTTGTGATGCAGACAGAGGGGAGCGAGAAATCCTATAATTTCAGCAATTTGTTTTTCTTTTTCACACTAAGTTACAACTCAGTCTGAGTTGAAATGACAGATACCAATCCCAAGAATCAAGATTATCAGTGGAAATGCCAACTGACTCCTCAGAACAGCACTGTTAGTGGCACCACTCTTTTCCTGGAGTGAATCCAAAGGGTTTTTTTGCTGTCAAGTCAAGCATTATGTTATCACTTTTCTAGCCTCACATAATTTATTTGAAAGCAATTGTTTCCCCTGATTCACAGCCATCCACAGGTGTGTGATACAAAACATGGATGTGCTGTATTTTATCTGCCCCCGGGTGTCAGTGCTCAGGGTGCTGATGCTGATGTGGGAATGAGGAGGCTCAGCACTTCTCTAAGCCAGGACAAATGGACACAGTGAAGGTGGTGACTGAAGTCTGTTATAAATGTGCTTTGGGGTTCTGGTGTTGCAATCCAGGGATGCCCATGTGTTGTTTTTGTGGCTCATTTCTTCACGGGGAGCCGCTGCTGATTCTGTCATTTGTTAATGTTTCCATGCCGAACTTTCCGTACTATTTTTACTTGATAATTCTTGACCAAGGCAGGAATTCTGCTTTCAGCAGAGCAGGATAAAGCACTGACCTCCACAGCAGTGAGTGTTTGTCCTCTCTCCCTTCCTCATCCACCAAATTCCACCTTGTGTGTGGCCCTCACCAGACACTGGGAACGGAGCTCTCCTCACCTAAATACACTCTGAGCCTGGTCACACCCATTCCCTGTGGAGATAATGGGAAGAAACAGAAACCTGCAGGCTGTGACTCACCTTACCTCTCTCAGACACCAGGGAGAACCAAGAGCCAGCAGTGCCTCACACCGTGGTGAGCAGTTCAGACACTTGCTGGCACTGTGGATCTCCTGCTCAGCTGAACCCCACGCCTGCTTTTCTTAATAGGACCTCAAGTACAATGTAACTCCACCTCAAGCCTTTTTTTTTTGTGATTTGTACAAATTTCCAAACCTTTTCTCTGCTTGTCTTGAAGGCATTTCGATAAACGGGCACATCACAGGATTTCAGAAAATGACTGAAGTCACCACAGGACAAAGCAACACTCACCACACACTAAAAGCTGTCCCTCTGGCTCTCACTGAAATGAATATTTTAGTATCAGCAGGAAGGAGTGTTCCACAGTTAGGATCTGGTAAGGTGGTTGCAATCTTCTGCATGGGCTCACTCATGACAGAGAAGAATTCTTTTGCAGACAAAAAGATGTCATGCTGCAAACAGAAACCAAGGAAGTTCTTTTGTTACAAGATAAGTGACACGTTTGGTACTTCTGCCTTGAGTGGTCTTGGCTTCCTTTAAAAATTAAGATGTGAAATTAGTTTCTTCAATCCTGCCTAAGAAACCACAGAGCCTCCTATATTGAATCTTGTCCTTCAAACTGCTTTTTATTTTAAAAACCTTGCTTATCTGTAATTTCTGCCAGTGGCTTTAAAGCAGATTGCCCCACAGTTCTGCAAGGTGACAGAGTGAGATGTCACTCAGTAGGGTTGGCATAATCTAGGTTCCCTTTAACTGCTTAATTTTGCTAACTGGGCTGGCCAAAAGCCCTTTGAGCACCCAAATCCAAACTTTGCAGACACTAACTTTTTCCACCAACCAAATAAATCTCTCATTTTGACTACAGAAAAATCTAACTTTCCATCTGAATTTTGGAGTCTGGGTTTCCCTCTGCTTCCTGCCCAAGAGCATCATTACAGCAACTCCTTGCAGAGTTCCTGTCTAATTGAACCACTAGTGGCATGCATATGTGCTAAATAAAGGAATGTCATAAAAAATTTATGAGTGACTTACACTTTGAAGCAATAAAGTGTTAAAGAGTTAAAAAGAGCTTTTTTTTTTCCCGCCCCCCTGCCCAGCTCCTTCAGACCAGGAATGGTTTGCAATGCACAGAGCTCATTTGGGATCTGACCACTGTTAATATTTTTCCTTTTTGCAATGTATTATGCACACATATTTTTCAATTTCCATGAATATTGACCGAGATCTACGCAGCGAGGTGATGTGAAACTCTCTCAGCGATTTTCAAACTATGCAACCCATAAATCATTCACCTTAACCTGGGCCCAGATTTGCATGAAACTGGGGGTTGATTGTCTCAAAAGGTTAATCCACCCAAAAAGTCCAACCAGTCCCCGCTGGGGATGTGAAGCACAGAGTGCAGTTACAAAGGTAGCTTTTGGATGGCTCCAGGGTTTGTAATGGATGCTTTGCACAGCTGTAATGATGAGTGGGTGAGGAGAGTTAAGAATGAATCAAGTGTGGGTGGTGGAAATATTTGCTGGGCATGTCACAGCCAGGGGAGGAAGCACAGGGGCCTCCCAGCCTCGGTGATGGGAAAGGCGTCAAGGCTCCCTGGACATGGGCCCTGCTTATTTATTTATTTCAGCTCTGACACGTTCCCTGCAGGAGAGCAAAAAATGTGAAATCGATACCCTGTCTTTTGAAAGCAGGGAGCTGATTGTGGCTGAGCAGCAGAGCTCTCTTATAATCTGCTTCCAAACGTGTGGGTGCCTCTTGGGTTTCCTCAGCTATTTTATGGCCCATTTTCAAAGATTTTTGTAAAACCAGGCCACCAACCTCTGCATCCCCTACCACATCAGTGAAAAGTTGGGCCGTGTTTCAGAGCCATGTAAATTCCTTCTATAAGAAACATTTACGTTTTTACAAAGTGTAAATTTAGCAGACCATGGGATGAATTCCTCCCTCGTCACTTTGCAGTTGCCACGGGGATGGGCTGACTAATAGTTAACCACGAGTGAGCAGCAAAAAGAGCAGCACATGTACCTGAGCATTACAAAGGTTTCTTCCAGGATTGCCATGACTTGTTCAGATAGTTGATAAGATAATTAATTCTCACTGTTCCTGTATTTTCATGAGAACTTACCTATGAGTAAACAAAACCCCAAGCCTAGTTTGTGTTTCTTTATTGTATTATTATATGGCTCTCTGTAAGCGCAATAAAGCAATCTCCTGACTTCTTGACTCTTCGTGGTTGTTGTTCCTAGACAGGTTTCTTGCACACATGAAATATATACAACAACTTTCACGTCTAAGATCCTAGCAGTTTAAACACAGTCCAATTCTTTATTGGCAACATATTTTTGCAGTTAGGACTTGATTGGGCTGGGTAATATTAGAAATGTGTTGACTAACACATTGTTAAAAATACAAGATGTGTAATGTTGGAGTAATGCTGGATATTCATGGTTCAGGTTGAATGGTTGTTCATGGTCTGGAGTTGCAACCACAGCTGACAAAGCAGTTCAAAAGATGTTGCCTAATAACTAAATTGCTCAAAATAGTGACTAAA
Source organism: Leptocoma aspasia (assembly GCA_013399835.1). Taxonomy (NCBI): domain Eukaryota; kingdom Metazoa; phylum Chordata; class Aves; order Passeriformes; family Nectariniidae; genus Leptocoma; species Leptocoma aspasia. Next base: position 45,741 of record VXAX01006249.1, read on the forward strand.
ATGGTGGCTCCACTGAAGTCTGTGCCAAACTCCATTGATTTTGTAGGAGTGGAACACTCCCTTTCACACAGAACAATGTACTCATTCAACAAGCAGGTTTTCCAAAGTGTTGGGTTTTTTGGGTTTTTTTAGCCAACTGTCTTAAAGGACAAAAAAAAAAAATCTTTGAACCAGGGCATGAATTAGTGACACTGAAAACTGTCATGTTGGAGGCTTTAAGGAGAGCAGTGAAAATTCAGAGCCTGGCCAGCATTTCATTCTTTTGCCCAGAAAGACTCACCCAGCAAGAATCTGTAAGTGACACTCAATGGAGAGAGCGCTTTCTGAACAGCTGATGTGAAACTTGAAAAGAGGCAACATAACAAATGTAATGTGGGGGGGAAGTGCTTTCATTCCAGCTCAGGAACATCTGGTTTATTGCAACAATAACTACTGTAATTATATCACTGCTGGAAAAGCTGCTCTAGGTTAAGTTAAGTTTGTGGTTTCTATAATAAACACTGCTTTGGAGGAGTGGGGGTTTCAGTATTTCAACCATGTCAGATCACACTGAACTGAGCTGTGATTTGAGGCAAAAATAACAAAATATAGAAAACATAAAAGCATTATTTCTAACCATATACTTCTTGAGATATACTTCCTCATTATGGTAAGTGGAGAGTAAGCCAGAGAAGTAAATTTTTGGATGACTGACCATATTTCACTGATAAAAACTAAAGAAGTAATCTTTTGGTCAGTTGGAGACAGGCTTATTAATACTCATCATAGCACATATTGTTGAAATAAATGCACAATGATCCCAAAAAGGACAGTATTCTCACTTTACTTGCAGGGAAAATTAAGGAATTTAGGTCAGACAGCAAATTGATGGCAAAGGGTCTCCTAGTAAAAATAGAGTGGATTTTTCCAGGGGTGTGCCTGTGTGATAGGACTCATTGCCCAGCCACTGTATTAGTTCCCTAGCTATTAAAAAGGAAGTGTTTAAACCCCAGTACAGTGCTTTTCCATCCAATAGAAAATTGGAATCTACACGAGACTCACTCCAGTAGGGTGGATACACTTGGATCTGCAATGGGCTGTGTGTTGCACATGAAAGTTTTCTCAAAAACAGCAAAATATAAATAAAGCATTTTGTATTCTACCCTTACAGCACACTTAGTCTAGAATCTGTGACAAATGTTCTGTACATCAATACAATTTTATTGTATTGCCAATGTATAAAAAAGAATGGCTAAACATCTTGCTGATAAGGGGAAATAGAAATGTCATCCCACATCGATGAATTCCCATTCAAGTGCTTTGTTAGTATAGAAAGATGTGTAGATCCAAAACTCAGACATTTGAGAATTGAATAATGATGGAAAAGTAGATATTTTATTATTGCAGTTTGCTTCTTTACCCCATGTCGTGGTTTAATTGTTTGTTGCTGTGTGTTCAGACTCACAAATTAGATCAAATAGAATTTGTGAGTTGTGTGTGTGCAGCATTTTAACAACTGACCCGGTGTTCCTGCATGCTCACACTGGCAAAACCTCACCTGAGCAAGAATCAACTCATTCTGCACATGCAGATGTGGGTTTGTGTGTGCAGACTTCTGTTTTGTACATGCAGATTTAACACTATCTTTAGCTTTACCTCCTGCAGCTAAAATTATTTCTACCAGCTCAGTGTTTGGAATTGAAATGATTCCTTTGTTTCAATACAGATAGAAATAGAATAATGCCAGAATTTCGCAGTCTCTTTCTTGTGGTGGCTTTTTTCCTACCAGAAAAGTTCAAATTAATGGAGGATAAATCACATCACATAAATGGCCACTGAACCTTGTTGAAGGCAGACCAGTAAAAACATACTGTAACTTTCAAAGGAACAAAGTTGTTTTAAAGTGCTAAAAAAAGAGAGTAGATTTACTGTTATTTAGGATTAGCTCTGTCTGAATACTCCAAGACATGAGGGGTTTAATGGTCATTAAACTAATCAGTCATACAGGTAGTTTTTCTTTCATAATGTTCTTTTTTATATCCTTCATGTTTTTTCTTTATATCTTTCATATATATCCTTATATAGACTAGTTCTATATCTATACATGCATATATGGTTTTTTTGAGGGGGTGGGGGGATGTAAATCAAGAGTAACCCAGCTTTCTCTATTTTCATAGAAGTCTTGTTGAAAATAAATTCTCATGAACTATAAAGAGAGAATTATCTCTGGGTTGAAAGTTCCTTATTTCTCACCTGTCATCTTGTCACCAGTTTTAGAAGCCTGACAAGTGGGCTGCTGAAATTTTAAAAATAAATAAACAAACAAATAAAAAAGTGTAGGTGATTTTATCATGGATATTTTTATAAATGCTCCTGGCTTTACTTCACAGTCTTTGACTACAGTCATTGCCAAAAATGGCTCAATTCACTGTGATTTTGCTGCAAAAAAGGTTAAATCTCAGAACTAAAAATGCAGGACAATATCATCACCTGATGTCAGTCCTCACTCACCTGTATCAAGAGAACTACAGAGGGATTTACATGAGCTGGAGTGTGGAAGAGTTTGTTTTCCAGCTATGTAGAAAATCCAAATGGTCTGATGATGAAAGGAATGAGGGGTGAGCCTGAGGCTTGCTCTGCACTCAGGCTAATCCCAACTCTTGTCCTTCAGACAGGAAAAGTCAAAAGAAAATGGTTTGCAGGCTGCTGGCAGCAGCGCTGGGCATGCCTTAACCACACCAGCTTTCAAATACCACCTAGGACTGAGATGAACCCTTCACCTTTCTTTTTTTGGATGGTAAAAAACCCCTGCATCTCTGCTCCTGCCTGCTGAGGCACTGGATCTTGGAAAACACTGAATATTACCTGGCTGGTGCTAAGTGTCCTTAAATGCCTTTCTTGTCAATGGTACCTTCCAGCACCAGGCACCCATTCAAAAAAGGAAGTTTAGTTATTACAGGTTTTTCTTTATTTTATGTGTTGTCAGGAATTCTGACAACAGAATTCCAGTGGTACTTAGGATTCAGTCCTGTAAAGTGATGACCTTCCCTTCTACTCCAACCTCAGCTGTTCCATATAATCCATATATTTCATAATTCCCTCTACAGAAAAGAAAAAGGTAGGGGTTTTTGTTGTTGTTTAAACAGTAAAACCAAAAAAAGAAAAATTTCAAAAAGTGGATTGAAACATGATTTAAAAAAAACAGCCCTGAAGATAAAATTTCCAGTTCCCTGGCTTTTCCTCTGTTTTTGCAGTGTGTGATTAGTCCATCTAGACAGCAGAAAAATTTGGAGATGTTCCCCCTGAGCTCTAAGAGCTTATTTGGTTCAGGACTTTTCTGTTAATGTTAATATCAAACAGAAAGCTCTTTTCTTTGAGAACAAACACAAAACAACCTAAAAGAGAGTTTTCAAGTGAGGCAGAGCAGAAATCTGGGCTATTCTCTGTGATATTATAAAGCTAAACAGCTGTAGGTTTTCCACCACTCATGAGAGAAGTAAGAATGAGAACTGTAATGTGCACACGCATAAAGTTAAAAAAAAAAAAAAAGAAAAATAATTTTATTTCCATCACTAAAAAGATCTTATATCATGTCTTAGACCCCTCATTTATCTTTCTGAATTGTGGTGGTGTGATTACAAGGGCTGATTGTGCTTTGCAGGCTGTATCACAGAAGTGCTGAAGCTATTTCTGCGTGGATGCAGAATATTTTCACATTAAGGAAACCCATGCTTTGTGGACCAACTCAGAGTTATATATTCTGATATTCAGACTTAATTCACTGCTAACAGTGCTCCTAGAAACCAGGGAGACAAAGAGACTTTCAACACAACCATGAGAAAAAACATGGCCTGATCGTACAAAATTACCGTTAGGAACACATCTCAGAGCTGGCAGAAATTTGCTGTCACAGGAAGGCATTTTAATATTTTTTGTTGTTGTGAAACAATATTGCAGACTGGAATAATCACTTCATAGCCCCTTTTCCAGACAAGTGAATGTGCTCTCGGTGCAAGACGTATCCAAAGCTAGGAAGGGGTTCTGTGTCACAGCAGAACTAGAAATGAAGAATACTTTGCTGATATCTACTCAGACCATTAAGCCTCCCAGGCCATGCTTCTTTCCAGCAGAAATCTTTGAGGGATAGTTTAGCTAGGCCCTTGTTCCTTACATGTTTGTCTCGCTGTGTTGGGCACATTAAATTTTGCTGTCCAAGGTCACTTGATATTGAAGTTTATCTCTCCTGGTGTTTCCCAGCACCTTCCATTCCACAGCAGTACCTGCCATCAGTGTGCTAATGTGCAAATTAAGGTTACATCCCTCTAGCTGGCTATTTTCTCATCTTTCCTTCCTTTTGTCCCTCTCCTCCAATTCGGAAGTCTCGCTGTCGCAGCCTCCAGAGAAAACCCCACGGGGGAGAGCTCCTTTTCCCCTCATCAGGAAGCTGAAATGTCCTCCCAGTGCTCTCCCCTGGTGCATCGGCCTTTCCTCCCTGGCCTGAGCTCTGGAAAGGCTGCTGCTCGCCCGGGAAGAGCTTTCCCACATCCCCAATTGTCAGGGGACAGCCTGACCGTGGTCAGCGGTTTCCTTGCGCGGACACGTAGGCGGGAAGGGGCCGAGGGACAGCGGCAGGAGGGAGGCCTGGACCAGAGCTGGGCTTTGTGGAGCTGCTGACCCTCCAGGATATGGGGTCTGTGCACACAACTATCAATAAAGGCATTAAAAATAGAGAGAGCAGCGGCTTCTCAAATTGCAGCCCTTGGTTTGCAGGAGGTTTTGTCTGTCCTGGAGTGGAACATGCAGAGTTTGTCCTCCTGCCACATCTGCTGCTTTTGCTCAGCGAGTACAGGATGCCTGACCTGGGGAGTTATTCCTGCAAAGCTCCAGGCTGTTTCTCACCTGTGCTACCTCATACAGGATCTGCTGGTGTGGTTTGAGTCCCACCTGCCTTTGTTGCTCACAGAATAAATCAGGGGTGCAGAGATACTACAGCAAATAATGAGCAGTCCCAAACCTGGGATTCAGATACAGCTTTTCTCCCAGGTGAGGTGAGTGAGTCTGCAGTTGGGATCCACCTTTCCTGGGCAGCTGTGGAACCCTGTGCTCCTGCCTCCCCCAGCAGTGACACACAGGACAAAACCCAGTTTCCCCAGCAGCACAGCGTCACCACAGGCTGCAAGAATCAGATTTCCACAATCCTTAACTAATCAAAAAAATCAAGCAGGCTCACAGTATGGGATTATTTTTGTTTCTTTCTCTCTGCCTGTATGTGTGTGTGTGTGTGTGTGTGTTTGTGCCAGCTGTATCCAAAGGATGGCTGGCAACACTTCCTGATTTTGTAATTGAGATGTATAAATACAGCAAGCCCGAGATAATATCTAGTAATGTAATCCTCCTGCATCCCTTGGCATTGACAGGAGCTGTTCTTAACTAGCATACAAGTTCAGACCTAAACAAGAACCCCTGGAGTGCAGCCATACCTGCAGCATGGGGTGCTCTGGCTTTTAAGTTGCTGAAGGGGAACCCTCAGTGCTCCTCTCCCACCAAGGCCAGCAGAGATGGGGACATAAAGCACCACTTGGAGGTACAAAGAGCCTCAGAAGATCCAGTTCCCTGGCTGGTTCAGGCTCAAATCAAGGCTATTGATATTGTCTTTTAGTCAATATGATGGACCCTCGGTCACAAGAGGTTAGATAAGATTAGAGAACTAAGTTTTTTTAATCTATTGAATATTAAAAATGGCCACTTCTGGCTTTTCATTCACACCATCTGTTGCTAGCAGGTTGTATTGGCAGTTTCAGGACAGATTAATAATTGTTCCTGATTTTGGCACACCAAGAGGTTAAAAATAAATCTTTAGCCACACAGAAGAGTCCCCAGCAATTGATTTCTCTAAGATATTTTGGCAACTTGAAAAGAAAATATATGGTTTGAGCCTTCCTAGAACTATTTCTCCCAGCCACATGTGATATAAATAAAACAAACCTCAAGAATCTGGCTTAGAATATGGAATAACATTTTGCTACAGTCATTTCTGCTGTGTTTACCACAGCAAATGTTGAATTAGAGGCATCACCATATATAATATTTATATATTTCAATAATACCCAGAGCTCTCAACACTCTTGTTTCTTTCCCATGTTCACAGCAATTTGCCAGCAACATTTTAGAACAGAGCAGTCATTTCAGAGCAGCCTCTTTGTGTCAAGAGATGTGTACACACCACACAGCTGCATCTGAGACACAGCACAGCCCCTGGCTGGAGCATCCTTCTCGGGGTGCCAAAGGATTAAAGCAGTCCTGAGAGGTGTGTCTGAAGGTTTCCCTCACCCAGGGAGTTTAGAGGCAGTGCTGCCAGGTCCTGTGAGGCTGAATCCCTGCCTCAATTCCCAGCAGCCACAACTGCTGGTGGGGAAGCTCCTCCTGGTGAGCCTCGGCCCAGCCCTGCCCAAGTGATACAGAAATGTAATAGGTGTTGGGGTAATGGGACTCTGCTGAAATTTCCACTTTGAGGATAACCTGCACAAAAAATAGTCCAGCCCTAGAGGAGAATGAAAATTGAGGGAGGATCAAGAAGGGAGCCTGCAGGGACTTTGCATTATCTGGAGTATAAGAATGAAGATAACCACAAAGATCAAAGATGGTCTCTTCAAATGCAGATACCACTTTTAAAAAGCACAAATAGCAAACAAGAGACAGAGTAAAATAAAGAAAAATAGCTATGTAGAGTTGATAGGGATGCTTTAAAAAGTTTCATTGGTCGTCAGTGACTTTTTCACAGGATCTTGCAGCACACTTGGGAACTGGACTTTAGGACAGAGGAGTGATTTTATGAACAAGTTCTTCCTATACCTACTCCTTTCATAAAGTTTTTGTCTTTCTGGATACTGTAACCAAACTTGTCAAGAGAAGATCTGGCAAATAAATGCAAAATGCTGAACACATCTGAAAATCTGGTTGTTATAAGGATGCCCAGCTGGGAGTTGAGCTCTTCTGGATAGTGAGTTCCTTACAAAGTGCAGCTCCCCATGGGACAGTGGGTAATAATTCTGGATTTGAGAGCATCCGTGGGAGCAGCCTGAGGCAAGCAGGAGGGAGAGAACTTAATCAGGACTCAGACCAATGTAGGGGTGGGGAAACTCTGACCCAGCCCAGCCCTTGCAGGCTCAGCTTCCTGGCCCTGGGTGTTCCTGGTCTTGCTGGAGCCTCCTGCCACTTCCAGCGTTTCTCCAGTGTGGAAAAGTAATTGAGGGAGAGTTGGACCATGCAGCAGCTGAGGCCAGCAGGGGAAAGGACTGGGAATTGCTGGCAGTGCAGTTGGGAGTGTGACATTTCAGAGGAAATACATGGTGTGGAGCTTCATGAAGAGCAGGGGAGGAACGAGGTATGAGGGTGGGTGCTAGCAGGGATTAAGCTCCATGAAAGATCATTGTGTGATGGAAGGAAGGGAGCAGGAATGGGAAGGCAGAATGTCTTCTGAACAAGAGGATTTTAATGTAATTCTTCCTTGGTTTTTATTTCCTGAGGTGTTTACACGATGCTTTGAGTCTATGGGTTGGTGGGCCCAGAGTCCTACAGAAAAATCAGATTTGCTCAGTGCTGCCTCTACTTTCAGCTGTTACATTTGTTCTGTGGGTTTCATTTGAGGGTCAAAGAACTTGCTAAACACACACAAATGGCCTGCATAGTGTTTTGGAGGTGTGGGTATTATCACATTAATTTTAATTAACACCAATGTGTTTTGTCACAGCCTGACTCCAGGCAAGAGGAGAGCCCAGGGACCCCAGCTCCCCATCACATGGGCCAGAGTAGATGATGGATGTTTTTCCTCAATGTCCAGTGACAGCATGCACCATCAGATCACTCTGTGCTCAGGATAGGAAGCATTATTCATTCTTCTTTTGGGACTTCAGCAGATTCCTGCACCAAAAAACAGCCAACTAGGGGAAAAAAAAAAAAGTATGGCTGGAGTAAAGCTCAATGATTTAATTAAACATTAGATTGGCTCTCCCCAAAAGCCACGAGCAAAAACACCACAAGCATGTGCAAAAGACAGATGCTTGTGGACAGACCTGCACAACCTTTTTCACAGCCCTTTATATAACTTTGGTACAGGCTTAGACAAAAAGTCGTCTTGTTCTTTCCAAGCCAGCAAGAAGCACAGCCAGGGAGTGTTAGTCATCAGAGAGTTTTGGTAGTTGTAGTTTGGAACCCCAACTGGAGTGTTTGCTTTGTGTACTGCTAAAAATCTAACCCGAGAATTGGCCACTATCTCGGTCAAATCGCATTTCTTTCTAAAATAGCTTTCGACTAAATTATCGCTATTAGGAGAAATTTTCCTTTTCACGCCCTCACAACACAAAAGCAAAAGAAACAACCCTTCCCTCTTCCCCAAGGAATTGTAACAACATTTTCTTCAGTGGGATTTGTAGGATTTCACATTAAAATGTATTCTGAATTGTGTTTTAATGGTGGGGGGGAAGTATTATTTTGTAACCAAAATAAAACAGATGTAAAATTTGTCTCAAAAAGTTTTTACTCTCTAGAATGAAACGGAATGTTTTTCATGGGTTAGTCTGAAAAACGTATTTTAAGATTTTGTGAAACAATACATGGCTTTCTCCAGTTACTGGTCATTCCCAATGGTACATCCATCCTGTCAGCTTCTGTGTTCTGGCAAACTTTGCAAAAACTGCCAGTTTTGTCCAAATTAACACTATTTTTATGCATAAATAAAATTTGCTTCTACAATCAAGATGATTTTCTGCACAGCCTTTAAGCCCTAAGTACAAGTGGTTATGTGTACTTACACGAATCATGGAAAACTCTAACATAATAAGGTGCTGTTATTAAGTGCTGTACAGCTACAGCTGCTATAAAAATGAAGAAGAAACCTGAGGTGATGAAATAAATCTTCAGCACAGCCCTGTTGAACTGATAAGAGCTACACTGGTTTAAACAAACAGAGATTTTTATATGGCCTGTCGTTCATTCACTACACCCAATAAACCATGGTGGAGGCTGTGAAGTAACATGGTTTATCCCCAAATCCACATTTTTAATGCTCTCTTAATGTTTTGGGAAAATTTGATTTTGGTGGTGTAGGACTGCACCCTGTGCTGCCCAGGACCACTTTCCTCCTGCATATTCACGTGGCAGCTCTCACTTCTGGGTGCCTGAGCAAATTTGCTCTTCTTGGCTCTAAATAACTTCACTGAAACAGATTTATTCTGATCCCTGCATGGTGTGGGCTCACAAAATCCTAGCCCAGCAGATAAAATTAGCCCTCAGATAAAATACTGAGGATTTTATCAGTATGGGATCTCCTCCCATTGCTGGCAAGCAAAGCAGTGTTACCTCAAAGGTGGGTATGCCTTAAGCACCACAGAGCAGCACCAAGCCATGAGGACTTCAGCTCTGACTCAGGTCACAACAGGCATGTTATTCCCAGCCCAGCAAGCTTCTGTTTCAAGCATTAATTTGCTTAAAGACTAAAATTATTTTAATCACAGATGCGCCCTTTTCGGGCATGTTGCCTCTGTTTCGCTCTGGATTTTGAGGAATTTCATAACAGTGCTCTGACATCATTGCACCCAGACACAATGTGCACCATTGTCAGATAAAGCAAGGGTTTTACATTTGCATGAGTGTGTAGCTTTTCCTTTCTATTACCCAGTGTTTTCCTTCTCCAGTTATGAATGTTCCAAATCACGCACATTCTTCCGGGGAGTGATAAAGGCATTCCTATTTTAGGGAAAACCAAAGCAAAGCAGGGTGCTTGTGTGTTACCTGTTCATAAAGGATGCTCAAGGCTGTGTCAGACTGGCCCAAAGCAGAGCACACAGGAAAGGTGAGATGCTTCCAACACTCTTTCCCACTTCATGGCAGGTCAGCTCCCCTGCATGGGGACATTAGACACCAGGAAAATGACACCTATCCGTATGGACTCCAGGCAGGGAAATGTCATAACAAGGACCAAGATAAAAAAATGAGATAAGGGGTTATTCACATGATTGACATTCTGCCTCATTTGTGTTCTCACACAAAGCCCTCTCTCTCTGCCTGACATGCGGGTGCTGCATTCCCAAGGCATTCTTGCAGCCTACACCACACCCCGAACAATAGCCAGCCTTCTTTCACTCTCCTGCCTCTTCTCTCTGAACAGCCCTCTGTTGACAATCCAGGCTGTTCTCACTCCTGAAGAATTCAAAAAATTGAAGGACATAAGGACAGTCTGTGACTTCCAGGAGGCGTCTTAGAGCATCCTATTTTTAAAACTGCGGTTTGCTGCTTCTTTTTCTGTTTCGTTTCTGTTTCAAAGGAAACCTCCAAAAATGCAGTTGCCCTGCAGATCCACCCTCAGACCAGGGAGCTGCTCTGAATGTGGCACCACTAGTAGCTGTAAAGTGCAAATAGGTGGATGACTTTCTCTGCTGGGCCATTCCAGAGCAGCCTTTCCCCCTCTAAGCTTTAATGTTGATGTTGAGTGCCAAACTGGCAGCCCCTGTGCAATTGAAATGTTTGCACAAGGAGAATAGATGCACTGGTGTTTGCTTTCCTTGCCAACCAGGTCCCAAGCCTAAAATGGACAGGGCACATGTAAGGTCAAGACAGTCCAGCCTTCTTCACACTCATGCCAACTCCTGTTCCTAAGGAATGATGAGTTTTGGTCAGGTGACAAGGATAAATACCAGGAGTGTGCATCCTTCTCTCCTTCATCTCACATGGGCAGCTGGCAAGGAGCCAAAACCAACAGCAGAGATGAGGAATCACAGTGCTGAACTTGCTGAGGTGTTGTGTCTCTCTTTGGTTGGTGATAGAAATCTGTACCTNCAGTTGGTGCCAGTAACACCAAAATGGATTCAATCCCCATATGGGCCATTTACTTAAGAGTTGCACTCCATGATCCTTGTGGGTCCTTTCCAACTTGGAATACTCAGTGAACTTGGAATTCTCAGTATTCTTGGAATACTCAGTAGCTTGCTGCATTGCCACATTGTGCCACTTTTCATGGCATAATCAGTCTAAGAGAGACTAGAAAATGAGCAAAATCTCTCCTTATATAGTCTTACATAGTCTCCTTATATAGTCAGCTTTTACAGTTTTCTGGTTGGGAAAAGAAAAAAAAGGACCCTTTTTTGTTTTTTGCCACAGAAATATTTCTGTTGTTGGTACCCTTAGTTCTGAGCATGTGATGGCATTTCCACCTATTCAAGAAGCCTGATAAACTCAAAGCACTTACACAAAACTGCAGCACTGCCTGCATCCTTCTTCAGGAGCTCACACCTAAGGATGCCCCAAGGAAAGCCCCTCTTTTTGAGGCCCTATTTATTCCTGGCTTCAGTCTTCTCTGGGTGGATCTGGCAAAGCAAGGCCAGAAGGGAACATCAATGAACAAGTGTGCTGGCGTCACTGCAAAATGAAAACAATTGGAAAATGACAATCAAAGGAAGGTGAAAGATCTAGTCCCAGGGCTTCCTGCTGCAGCTGAGAGTTTATTCAGATGGCCTCCAGTTAATCTAAGCCAGAGGCAGGGCACACTGACTTATTATGGTGTTTGTTCCCTTGGCTTTTTTAGCTGTCAGATGCAAGAGCAGTCTCTCCTGGATGCCCTCCCATTTCCACACATCTTCAGGTTTAGGCTTTGATTTATGGTGCTGCCATGGAAGCAACGTGGAATTTATAAATGAGAGATATAAATGAATGAGAAAGAGCAAGAAATTTCTATCCTGTAGCATCTTTCATGATGTAGTTATGTAGGGTGTTATTTCTATATCATTTAAATACACTAGTTATCTGTATTTCCCATACAGTTGTGTAAAGGAACCATGGCATGCAGAAAATCAGCCCCAAATCATGTCAAGTCTTTCCTGGAAGAAGTTAGTTTAGCAGCTACTTTGAGTTAATTTACTTGTCAAAACAGCCCTTAACACAAGAACAAGGACAAACTTGTGTATTTGGAACCACAGAAGTCAAAGTCAAGTCATTTAACCAAGTTAAATACCTGGTTAGTTGATCTTCACTGCACATGAGTTAATAACCTGTGGCATCTTCACAGTGAGAGACAAACCTACCAGAGGAATCTCCACTGAAGGAATTTGCAGGCTCCAGCACTGGAAATCAAGGTGGTTCCTTTCAGCCTATGAGGTGAAAAGTTGTTATCTCTGATTTTTCAGCTATTCTGGCATTCCTGGTACGGAGCTGGAAGCAGCAGCTTCTATGCTCCAGACTGGACAGATAATAGCCCAATTCTTTGAATTATGGAGTCATGTTAATAAATCATATTTAGCCTTCTGGTATTATTGTCAAGAGTCCTCTGTCACCACATGGACCATGGCAATACTTCCACGGGCAAATTTTCACTAATATCAAATCTAAACCTACCCCAGTGCAACTTGAGGCTGTTTCCTCCTGTCCTGTCCCTGTTCCCTGGGAGCAGAGCCTGACCCCCACCTTGCTGTGGGCTCCTTTCAGGGAATTTTGGAGAGAGAGAGAGAGAAGGTCCCCCCTGCTCCTCCTTTTCTCCAGGCTGAGCCTCCCCAGCTCCCTCAGCCTCCCCTCCTGCTTTGCCCACCCGATGGCAAACACAGCACAGGGCCCATTGGTGCTCTCCTCAACCTGGCAAGGAAAAAAAAAAAGCATTTGAGCAAGATTAATCTGCAATAATTATGTATTGCAAATGTATTTATGCTCTTTAGGGAGAAACTCCTGTAAGGCTCCAGATGAGACATTTCTCACGTATATTACTTAGCTTTTCCCAAGGCCCTAATGAATTGCTTTAAATTACAGACTTAGGTATTGATTAGCCTCATTCAGTTGAAATCTAGGCTTAGCAATCTATACTTGTCTATAGTTTATTTGTGATATTATTCCTAATAAAGAGCTGCAATTAATCCACATCAAGAAAAATCAATTAATACAGATTTGTATCACAAAGAAAGAAATCCTCCTCATATCTGCCCACTAATCCTGAAGCTTAGGTCTTTCTTTGCTACCAAGGAGGGCAGATAAAAAATATTGATTTCACCCTATTTTTACAATTTATAGTTATACAATAATAGCACACAGAACAGACGGGCTTATCAATTAAAACTATTTTTATACATGATGATAGATGAGGACACTCAATGCCTTTGTTCTCTGCATTATTAATAATTATTAATATGATGGACTAAGAGTTCTGTAACAAGAATAATCACTCCAAGCACAGCTCTCCAAGAGCTGGCCTTCACTCCAGGTATGATTGTGAATTTTGCACTGAATGAACCATAATACATGGTTCTAGAAGGAAAATTGCAGTTATCTGCAGCTGCATGGGAAAGGAGGATTATTCTGTATAATTTTAGACTAATGGTACACTGTGAAGAAACACAAGATGCTATCCAAGCTGACATCTTTCTAATTTTAACCACTTCTATCTCCCATTTTAACCAAGTTAATATCTAACCTAATTTATTAGAAATTTAAAAAAAATATCTTATCAGAGCCTTCTTGCAGGAAGCATCACATAAACACTGTGAATTAGAATTTGCAATTTTAGAAGCCAAACATTATCCTTGCTACGCAAAGAAGACAACAATGTGTCATTGTGCCTTCACAATTCCTACTGTAAACAGTTTATGTGATTTATTCTTTGCATGCTAGATAATTACATATTTTATACCAGTGTATCATCAGTATGTTGTTATTCTGCCTGCCCCATAATAGAAATTGTGGATTTTCCCACTGCAGTGAATGCTATTCTTAACATACATTGGCCTCAACCAGCTAAAAATATCAGAGTTCTGTTGCCTGTGGGAAAGTTCTGCTGGAGTTATTTCTATTAAAAGTTTAATATTTGTTCTCTCCAATTTTTCATACTGTATATGCCATTATTTCCATTTAATGCTCTCTTCTCCCCCGTGCAATTACTTACAAGTGCTTAAGTGAGGCAAATAATGCCCTAATTCACTCTAATTCTAACATTAATATGAATGATTGGGAATGAGATTAGTACTGAGGAACACCATTTTAAAATGAACTGTGATGGCACAGTGACAGCTATATGAAGGATTAAAGAGTGTGGATTATCACAGGTTGTGGCTGGAGGTATCAAATGACAGGGCTCTGTGTTTGTTCTTGCCAAGGACACCAGGCAATCAGGGGCTGGAGCAGCCAGCTGTAATTCTCACACTGAATCTCTGGGTTGGGATTTTTCAGCTCCTCTAGGTTTTTGACAGACATCAGGTTCAGAAAAAAATCAAAAAGAGAGTTTTCTGAGAAGTATTTAATTTATCTGGCAACCTAGAACACGTGCAGATACAAAGGGAAAGCTCTAGTTTTATAAACATTTGCTTTTCAACCCAAATTCATATAATCCATGAAGATACCACTAAATTAATGACCATATTTATTTTTCTCTGCTGTTGCACATTTAAATTTATCTCCTTACAATGGTATTTTTGCTTTTCTTTGCCCTTTCTTCAAAAGATATCAGAAGCCTATTTAGAAACCTTAATTCATGCAACTTAACCAATAACATCCATGTTCTATAGGTCTCTACCCATAAATGTCTGATCCCCATTTTCCTGATGTCTCCATATAATACTTTTATATTTCAAGCTACTTAAAAATCAATATGGTTGCATTCAAGGAAGTGAGGAAGGAGCTGAGAAACAGTAATTATTCCTCGTCTCAATTATCAGATTTTGGGAAGGGCCAAAGAAGCCACCATCATCTTTTGACCCACAAATGGTCACCAAAACCACATGGTTTCCCCTTTCTGAGCTTGTACTGGTTTAGATCAAAGGTGATATGTATAATTTGATATATTTGGGAGGTTGCATGTGGCTCGTAGAAGACAAAATTTAAAGAGGACACACAAGTCACAGCTTTTCTGGAGCTGTGCTGCTGGAGAGCTTGGCCTTGCAATACAAGCCATAGGTGGAAATAGAAAACCACTAGAAACCACAAGAAATAGGTGTTTAATGTCCATATTTAAAAAGACAAGACATAGGAAGTTCAATATATTGAGTATGAAGCCACTTCACACAGTAGGATTTTGAGAAAAGAAAGTTAAGGCATAAGTGTGTGCACATTTGTCCCATAGTTCTATTTCCAATTTAGTGTATTCCACAGAAGTACCTAAACTGATTTATATCAGAGTTTCTATTCTCTGATTCCAAAATTTTCAGCAAAACAGCACCCATGTTAATGTCCACTACATTATTCTAAAGAAATGCAGAAGTCACCTGCCTTAAACATCCTTATTTGCCAGCTTCCTTTTCACATAGTCATGGATAGCACTTGTCCCTTAGTGGTTTTGGAAGCTTATATCCAGTTAGTGTCTACTGGCACCCCAGAAAATCTCTGAGATACTTTAAAATTCCTGGGTACAGATATAGGGATGTTTTGATCTTAACTCTGATTGCAGTAGTTTCTGCCTAAAAAGCTCCTGTTAGAACTTACTAAATTACTCTTGGAAAGGAAAACACTGAATGATCCCTATTAAGGATAATTATAATATATGGAATTTTTTTTCTGAAATAAGGCCAATTTTATCCTTTTTATCTTACTGTATCTTAAACTGGTGAAGAAGATCAGTATCATTCAGGTTTTCTTCTTAATATATTAAAAATGAGCCTGGTGGGTACAGGTCTGCCTTCTCACCTTATGTTTCTCTTACTCTTCTGCAATTTCAAGCTTTGCCCTGATATGTATTGCTACAAGTTTCCTCTTCCTCACAGCCAGAATTAAAATTATACAAATGGAATATTTATTTTCCCCTCTCCACTAACCTAGAACTTCCTCTCAGTTTGTTCCCTATCTTCTCTTCTGTTTTTCTGTTTGATCTCTGGATTTATGTTCACCTCTTACTCTGTTATTTTAAATTCATCATGCTTGTATGTCATCCATGTCCTTGGGAGGGCCTGCTCCCAGATACAATGTGCTGTGTGGAGTTTAATACACTTGTGCCCATAAACACATATACATCCATGCTTGTTTCCTCACTTCTGCATGATGAATGATTTTCATACTTTTCCAGCTGTTTCTGTGAGCCCAATGTGCTTAAATGTAATGAATATCCTGTTAATTAGACAACAATCTGCAACTGAACATGAGCACATTAGCACATGTGCATTAAAAAAAATAAATATTTCTTTGAAGGTGAACTGCAAAAGGAATTGAGGCAGGGAAATAAATCCTCTGCCCCATTTTTTATTTTGTTCAGGTAACTATTGCCTCTAAAATTCCACTCTCCACTTCTCTCATCTCTATCTTCCTTTCTTGAAAGCCTGTCTGCCAGCAAAAGTTTTGACAGTTTGAGCATTTCTTATGGACAGAAAGTAGAGCTATTGAAAAAGACTGCTCTGACCAAAGTAGATGCTGAGGAGGGATTGGGTTGATGCAGGAGAAGGATTGTACAGTAACACACCAGCACCCATCTGAACTAATTTAGCTGTGCTGGCAAAAATTTTGTGTATAAAGAAAGCCTCAGATACAGAACAGCAACAATGAGCATATTTAAAAAAAAAAAATCAGGGTGTGATCTCTTTTAAGGTTTCATTGTAAATCATCAACAAGTGATGAAAAGCATAAATGCAATAAAAATAATAATTTCCAGGTCACTGTTAAACAATGTGACAAATGCAGGCAGGGATATCATTAACACTGCAAATCAGAGAAGACCCACTCTGCTCATTTCCTTTCTCTTCACATCCCTGTGTACTGTACCTCTTTTTTGCACGTTTCCTTCTTCCTTTTACCTTTCCCATCTTCTCTGCTTCGCTCACCTCTGAGCCTCCTGCAGCAGTGTGATGCTGATTTCACATCTCCCCAGGCCTCCTCGGGGAGCAAAAGCACAACAAGCTCTCCCTAATAAGATTCTGGCACTTCCTCTGGAAGCTGCTTCCAGAACCTGGATGTGAAGAAGCATGTGAAAACGAGGACTAATGGGAATGAAAGCCAGCTCACATCTCTGGGACTTCAGAGGGACCTTGAATTGAGTGCTGAGGGCAAAGCACGCCCTTGCCAGATCTGATCTCAGCACAAACTGAGTAAATTCAGCGTCACGACTCTGAAATCCAGTACAGCACCAGTTTCTTCTGATCCCTTGTGTGTATATATCTCTCTATACAGATATCTGTATTTACACACACATACATAAATCTGTGCATGTCTCCATGTCTGGTTCTACATGTTTTGGAAGTGTACCAAAGTTAAAACACAGCAAAATATCAATAAAGTTTGAATTAATGGCGCTGAATAACTGGGTAGGATTCTTCACTTATTTAAAAAAATGCTTTATGCTTCAAAAATTTCTATGGTTGTCCAGAATGGATGAAGCTGTGCACTCTTTTATTGTGAGAGCTGGGTTAAAAGTGTCACTGGCAGTTGAGATAAATCTAAAATGCTGCTTTTTAGTAGATATAGCCATGAATGTGCACACCCAGCAGGTCTGTCCATCCTACCAGCTGGCAAAAGGTGTGTACTGTATCCATGGAGATGAACCCAGACAAACCCCAGTCTCAGGGGCTGATCTGCTCTTTGGTGAGTTGCTGAGAGTTCCAGTGGTGGGAAAGGATGTCCTTCTGCATGTACCAAAAGGGCTGCAGGGTCACAGAGCAGAATCTGTCTGTCCCAAATCTGGAAATCCTGCCAGCCCAGCGTGGCAAGCCAGCTATGACAGAAGCTGTGCAAGCGTTCCTGGTGGGGTCAGGGGGACGTGGGCCATATGTTTGAGTGCACAGGACTGTAATTCAGCAGTGGAAATCCCATATTTCAGCGTGAGCAGATATTTTCTCTCAGGGATGTGAATGGAATCAGTGCCTGAAAGAACTTGGCTCTGTAGCCTGGAAAATTGTATTTTCTCAGATTGTGTTTTTGCTTATTTTCTAACTGCTGACCTGCTTTGATTCTATCACACACATTTCCTACAGTGAGAATCAGTCATTCTGCCTTCACTCTGTCTCCACCACGGCTTCAGGACATGCCTGTTGCCCCTGCTTTCTTCTCTTGGCCACACTTCCCATCACCCCAGCCAAAAATGGGGACACCTAATGCTGGGGGACACCACGTCCCTGTGTTTCCTGCCTGCACACCTGCCAGTCCTGGACTGTGGAGGTGAGATCCACCCTGCACCACTCTCTGCTTCCACTACCAGAAGTGCAGTCATTAATTACAATATCACGTGCAAAAATGATGGGAAAATGGCCACATGAAGAGGAGAAGTTAAGAGCAAGTGTGTTACTGGGGCAGGTACCTATGGTGGACACTGCAGTGAGTTTAAGGCATATTTTAAGCCATATTCAGAAGAAAAGATGCCACATATTCACCACCTGTGCACACTGTAAAAGGCCTCCACTGAAGCCCCGAGTTAGCACATGACATCTGATGAGATCACAGCATGGGGCTCTAAGCTTTACAAAAGCTCCAGCCATGTCTCTGTCAACAGAGAGCTGAGGGGGATTTTTGGGGCAAAAACTTGGGATGCAGCTCCTGACTGATGTTCCTGGCTGGCCCTGTTCAGGATAAGCACCACCAGACCCTGTCCCAGACACAGCTGCTGGTGTGGTCCTGGGGTTAGGTCAGCTGGGCAGACAAATGGTCCTCTTGTCACAGGGACTCTAATGAAAGGCAGATTTGGGGTGTAAAAAGGCTCATAAGTATCAGCCTCTTGTCACCTGCCTCTGTACCTGCTTCCTACTTGTCACCTGCTTCCTTCTGTACCTCATTTCTCTACCTTAACTTGCAGGATTTCCTGCAAGAGTGGAGGTTTTTGTACATGCCGCTCAGGGGCAAACTTTCAGGTGAGCATTTTCAAGGTGTAACTCATAGAACTAGAGGCAGAGGGGGCTTGGCACACTCACCTATAATGGTGCATGGAGCCATTTAGGCAAATTATTGCTGGAACCACACTGGTGACATGCATGCCATTGTATATGAATATTTGTATCTTCACTGGCATGGGGCTGTTGAGTAATTCATGGTGGATAATCCACTCACAGCAGTTCTGCTTCCTCTGCTGCTCCCATGCATTGCACACACCCCTTTGACAAAACGCAGTCAAAGGAGCAAGGAATGTTTCGCCATCCAAATTTTCAGATAAACTGATACAATGGACACAACAGCCCTCTCTCCTATTGCCCTGTAACACACGTGCTTTTTCAGATATTGTTTCAGCTTCAATACTTATGAAATGTTACTTTAACACCCAGGGAATAGGCCTAACCCAGGTAATAGGGGAACGACTTGGCACAGGTCAGCAGCTCCTGTACTTGGCATTGATTAGATTAACACCAGGAACCACTTCAGAGAGGACAGTGTAATCTTTATGGCCATCACTAACTTGTTGGGAAAGCTCATATCTTCCAGTTAACGGCAGCTGTGCCAATTATTTCTTTGATAGATGGTGATATGCACTTAAAGGAACAGATTAAACAGCCCTTTGCTTTTCTTTGAGACATCCAGTCCCTACTAGCAGTGGGTAACACTTCTGAAAGAGCCTAGAGCCTATTTTCCAGAAGGATTTAGTCACAGACTTTCACATAAGCTTATTCATCCTGGCCTTTGGGTTGTGGTTACACACATTTCTCCAGGACGTGGAGTCAGCATCAGTAGGTGAAGTCCATTCTGGCTCTCCCCTGCTGCTCCATGCCCCTGCCACCCCTCCATGCCCATGCAGAACAAAGAGGGCAGTGTAGGGACTGCCACAAACAGCCCTGGCTGGTGGCAGCATGACTTGCTGGAGCCAAAAGTGCCACAGAGATAAATGTTTGTGGAACCACAGCTCCAAGCCCTTCTCAGCGGGGTAAATTAACGTCCACGGTGCTCCATCCTGCCACAGCCAGACTGCTACCAATTCCTGAGCTCTGGACACAGCCCAGGTAGGTTCTCATGGCACTCTGACAGGTGTCCAGGTGCTTCAGATGCTTCTGATCCATTTTACACTATAGCTGCTGGTTTGGGTTTGCCTCACCCAATGGCAGAAACAGCGCTGTTCATGCTTGAAGAGGCTAAGTCCCATCAATTATTGTGTTTCAGTGAAGCAAACAAGCATGAAAGCACCTGGAGATGGACAGCCCTGGGCTAACAAATCCTGATCCCTCAAGGTCTACTGCTTTGCCTACTGCAGACACACAATCTGACAAGCATAAATCACCAACTTATTATGCAATGGCCATGCTGTTTCATAGACAAAGATGCATTTCACAGAGAGTATGGTTTTAATAAACAGGCAGCCTTTCAGTGGCTAGACTGGAATAAGGCAGTGATCTCAGTCCAGTTCCTGTTGGAAAGGTAGTCCCAGCACAAAAAACACGGGCACAGATGGGTGAAATGTTCATGGGCTGCAGTAGAAGCAGAATGAATTTCTCACCCAGGGCAGGTTATGGCAGCAGTGCCATTGCCTAGGGTGAGCCAGGGGTACCTGGCCCATGGCTGTGCCAAGGGATTGGATCCCTTGGGTGCCTTACTGGAATTCTCATGCCAACTGTGTGCACAGCTAATTTGGGACCTCTAATTAATTCCCCTCAGTGTTACCATGCAGTAAACGGAGGGCTGAGCAGGGCTGACTGAGTTATGACCCACCCTCACATGTGCAAAGCATGCACTTCTAAAATGCAACTGGAAATATTCATTATTCTTGGATAGAGCTCCCTTTGAGTCCAGCAGTTACAGCAGCTGTCGTCATTTACTGCATTAGCAAGCACCATTTCTGTGAATTTATATCATCATGTCCTGGAGTTCTGTGCCAGCAATATGCTTAAGCCACTGCTGCAAAATAATCCCATCTATATTGGCCACATATTTGAGATATTATGATTAGACTTTTTTAGTGGGTGTTAGGAATTATTTATATAAATGTAGCATGTGCGTATGCACAAGGGTTTTTACAATCAACCCTAAAAAGGAAAGAAATATATTTTCATTCTTATATTTTGACGTGGCTCTCCCCCATCAGGCTAATAGAGCTATGCCAGCCCTGTAAAATATTCATGAAATAACCAAATACAAAGAAATAATGTAATTTAGTGTGTTTTTTCTGAATTATGGCTTTTACGTATTTCCCACAGACTATCAAATCTGTCATTTCAATGGAATAGGTGTTGAGGGTGGCTGATATCAGTCAGAACACAGACTGGTGTCAGTGTTTTAGGAAACAGAGCTATTAGCAAGCACCTTTACTGCACCCTGCACTTCAAGCCATGGAATAACCTGGTCTTTCCAGTAACATCATCTTAAACACATATTAAAATATGTATTGAGGAAATCTCAGATTGAAATATCTTCAAATTTTAGTTGTTATAATGATACTGAAATGTTGACTTCTTTTTTGTCCAACTTAAATCTGGAGAGAAAATGTATATTCCAGCAGAAACACATCTGCAGATTATTTTACGGACAAACCTGTTCTGGAAAACTAATTCTAAAATTTTATTTTATGGAGTAGCATGAATCTTACTAATAATGATCACAAAATAGTAGAACCTAGTGCAGTTAAAAAGAAAGGTATGTGGGACTGCAGCTTGAATGGGGAAATAAAACACCCATGTCGTGAGAGTCTTGTTACATTTCTTACAGATCTATTGTCATGTTTGCAGAGGACATTGCAGAATGCATTCAACCATCATTAATGGTTGGACTCAGTGATCTTAGAGGACTTTTCCAACCTTAATGATCCTCTGATTATACAATATTTTGTTTGAGAGGGTCTGAAAACTTACATTTTCCTCTGCCACTGAAATCCAAAGGCATCTGGGATGGGTTTACTACAGCTCCACACTCCAGAGTTTGAACCTGAGGATACACACAGGTCCTTTACCCAGTGAACACATCATAGCTTATTTCTTCCTGTTCCTTCTCTCCTTCATGCCTTTTAATGAGCCAGTTATTTGTCAAATGGAAAGACCCAACTGGGCCCAAAGTGCAACCACATCTGCTCAGATTTCCCTGTGCCCCAATACAGATTCAGCACAAATACACTTTCCCAAAGAGCTGCCAGAGTCTTACTCTAGCAAACAAAATTCAGGAGCTGTAGGAATTCCTATTTCTGATCAACCTGCATTGTCTTTTTCCAGTTCTGCTTGGAACTTAACCTAGGCAAAGATGGAAATGTTCTCCCAGCAAGCCAGAGCTCTACTCAACAAGGCAGAACAGTGTCTACTCAAATCAGCAGACTTGAGCTGACTTGTTGGTCAGAAGGTCTGGCACCCCAGTGAGGTTGCATTTTCAGACTAGAATAACTAGCCAAAGGTTTCCACACATCAGTGTGCTGGGGAGACAGGGATACTTCTTGAATCAGTTGCTCCCTGAGGGTGGAGGAGATGAGGAATGGGGAAACAGAGCTAATTGCAGCTACCTTGCACTGCTGAGCTGGTGCATGGGCTGGAGCATCCTGTGTCAGAGCTTTGCTCTAGAAGAATCATGGAATCTAAAATTGGTTTGGATTGGAAGGGACCTTAAGGATCATCTAATTCCAAACTTCTCACCATGGGCAGGGACAGCTTCCATTATAGCAGGTTGCTCCAAGTCCTGTCCAATCTGGTCTTGAACACTTTCCAGGGATGGGGCAGCCACAGCTTCTCTGGGCAACCTGTGCCAGGCCCTCACCACTCTCCCAGGGGAGGATTTCTTATTTCTTCCCAATATCTAATGCTGTAGGCACCCTCTTGCAGCTCAGTGGCAGGATGTACAGGATGTAAGACTGCACAGAGGTTGGGGCAAGTGGAGTAAAGCTGGGGGGCCTGACTCTGCCAAGACACACCCTACTTACCCTGACTCTTTATAGGACACTTGGCTCCCTACCAGACTGGATCTGCCACTCAGAGCAAGTCATTGTAATAAATTCTAGACAGCGATATGACTGATCCTGTGGGACAGGGAATTCAGGGAAAGTTGTGGGTGCTGAGATTAGACTTTCAGATAAACAGATCCTAAGGGATGTCGTGCCCAGTGCTTAACATTTTTAGTGAGTTACAACACTGGGACTTTTGGAAAGAGTCTTCATTCATTCATGTGAGCCACAGCATTAGAGTCTTTTCAAAAAAGGTCTTAATTAATTCTTATTTGGAATGGCAAGAGCCTCTGTCTACAAGCTGTCTTGATGTTTTTACATTATCTGCTGTTAAAATCAAAGCAGTGTGTTGCATCACACTTCAGTGTTACCTGCAAGGAATAACCTGTCACTAATGCCAAAAGATAGCAATCACAAAATGAATGATTTGGGGTTATAGACACTCTCCAGTCCCTTCATTATTTAGGTAGAAAAAGATGTTTTGAAAATAGAGCAGGGTTTGAGAAAAGAATCTTGGCAATAACTGATTTTCAGTGCAAACCACGAGATCTGCTTCAGTAGATCTAGTTGCCTTGGAACTGAATATGTTTAACTGTATATTCCCCTTCCTGGAGTTATTTCTGCTGATTTAAAGGCATCCATGTGCCTTGTACTTCCCCTGCATTTGTAAGCAGAGGGGGGCACAAACTGTTTTCAGCCCAGCCCCAAAATATTTTGGCTGTTTATCCAAAAGCGCCATGGATTTGATGTAAAATCCACCCACACCTTCAGCACCATGAATGTACCCACCATCCATACATCCTATCCCAAACTGAAAGTTATGCATGTTCTTGCTAACCTAGTTTTGCGTGTGCATGTGTTTTTTTTTTTTAGCAATAGGCCTAAATCCATATTAATGATCCAAAAAGTGACCAGGCCTCAGCACCTTTTGTCCTCTACACATTAACTATCCAATAATCAACAGTAGCTGTCCTGTACTCTGGTGTCTTTAGCCTAATTCAGAGGGACAGATATTTATCATCACCCTTGAATTGGGTGACCCATTCTGACAGGTCGACATCCTTATTTATGTAACAATGTCATAGACAGTAACTGCTAATGAGTGGAGTGACACAGAGGTCTGTTAGATGGAAAGGCAGAGGAAAGCCGAAAAGGGCATGAGGGGTTAATGGGACTTTTCTGTTCCAGCCTCCTGGGATGTGTAATTATGTTCTAATAAGAAATGAATGTATTGATTAGATTAGTGTGCAATTGTGTTCATGTGCACACGTATAGTGCTGCATGTATATAGACAGTCATTGTGTGTGCCTCTTGTCCCCTCAGTGTGTGTTTGAACCCAAAGTATCTCTGTGGTGGGGCCAAAAACAAGCAGTGCACTCCCACAGCCCTCTTCTTGTCCTCACTGTGGCAAACTCCATGAGAATTCAACTGGAGTTTATCTGAGAAAAGGCTGAATTTAACTTCAGTAAACACCAAATAAGGGCTTCAGGATTAGGCCCTCACAAACAAATGACTTCCTATTTGCATTGTTTGGGCTAAACACTCAGCATCACTTTAGAGAGCAGTAAAAGCAGCCAACACATTGTAAACAGTGTCATCTGCTGAGGAGACCGTCCACCAGCCAAAGTAGGCCATGCTCATGCCTGACGGACAGCCACTTCCAGCAGCCTGCTTACAGTAGGGAGGAATTTGGCCCAGCATTCTTTCTCATCAAGCAAAATATGTTCCCTGACAGGTCAAGGAAAGCATCCTTCACACGCTCACAAAGGGCCGATTCTCCGCCGCATCCCTCCCAAGTGTGTGTGTTCTGAACTCGAGGGTGAATTCCCCTGATGGGAAAGACACAACAATGGGGGAAAGCAGGGCAGGGGGAAGGAAAGCATGTCTGAAAATGAGAGCTGCCCGTGGCCCAGGAGCCCAGAGAAGGCAGCTGATAGCAGTGCTCTCACCGAGCCCCTCGCTGACGCTAATACAGGCAGGCAGCAGAACTGTGGGTTTGGTACCTCACACTGCACAAATCCCAGCCATGAGCAGAGCCCTACACGTCTTGGGGACTTGGATGTGACGTCTGAGTTGGGAAGGAACAAACAGGGCTAGGCTGGCAGAAGAATAGGCTTTTTGGGTCACCACCTCAGCCCCCCGTCCCCGGGATAACGAAGGCCGCGGCACCAGCGTGCACAGGCCTGTGACAAATTAGTACCTCCAGTCACATGTTGAAGAAGAAATAAATTACTTTCTAGTGACTCCCTCTGGAAAGAAGCAGCATTATTAGTCTCTAATAGGATTTCCTTCTATACCAGTCTTGATTAGGACCTTTGTGAGGCAGAGGGGAGGGAGGGAGAATGGAAAACTGAAGGATTCTCAAGGCTGAGGAGGGCCCACTTCACCCGACCATAACTTTTGTGAATCGTGGCTAGGATTCCAGATGTGGCACTCAGGAAGGGCTGGAGTGCAAAGGTGCAGAAAAGGACTTACTAGGCAAGATTTCCAAACATTTCAGAAACGTTTAAACACAGTAATAGAAGAACACACTAGGTTCAGTGTCACAAAAGAAGAACCTCTAGGAAAAGGATTCTCATTAATCTATCTTTTTTCCTGAAGAATGAAAGATAGAGGGTATTAAAATCTGGCACTTGCAATGTGGAGGTCAATGGAGCCCTAAAGTCTGACCTTTATCTGAGAGATAATGATTAAACACATTTCTTTCTCATTGCCATACTACTGCAAATTTCTCCATCTGAGCAGCACTGAGGAGGTTTGGTGGTTTTGGGGGTTTTTTTTGGTTTTTTTTTTTGTTGGGTTGGTTTGGTTTTTGTTGCTTGTTGTTGTTGTCATTGTTGGCTTTTTTAAAATTGTTTTGATGCAGAAAATCATTCAGGGAACCTATTTATAAAAAACAATGTATTTATATTCCCTACAAGAGAGACTTAAAATCCAAGCTAGAGCTAACTGTGAAGGCCCACTTTGTATACATTTGCCTCAAGGGTCAAAATAGAGAGCAAAAAAGCCTTGAACTGGTGGTGGCTGTAGGACTGTTATCACTGACTTCATGAGGGCTGAGATTACGTGTGAAATGAAAGAACTGGAGAAGGAACAACCTTGCAAAATGATGGTGTTTTCTTCCAAATAAAGTATGATGCTAAAGCAAGTTCAGTATCCAGGCTGAATAACAGAAATGCCCTCTGAAGGCAGAGGCATTGCATAGCTCAAATCCAGGTCCCAACAGTGGATGCAGGGGAGTTAATTTTTCAGCTACTGCTGACCCTTTGACTCCTAATAGTTGAGGATTGGTTCACATTTGAACATTCACACAGAACTGATTTCCCCATTATATTGATGGGAACTTTGCAATGCAATGAATCATCTTCAGCTGGCTGATTTATTTCACAGGGCAACTTGAGGCAGCAAACTTGGAGCAAGGTAGCCCAAACTAAGATGAAATATCCTTCCCTGTCCCATTTATTAGTGTCAGCATCAGCATAATCTTTTCTCCTTAATGAACTGATCTTTCATTGAGGCCAGAGAGGATCCTGAGAAAGTTTTCCTCGCTTCTTTATATTTTGCCAAACTTCTAAGTGGGCTCCTAAAAACTTATTGAAAGAGCATTACTCAGTCTGACACATTCCATTTATTTCAATATGGTGACAAAGAGGGAAGATCTAGTTAAAAATATTGCAATAGCCTTATGGGATACTTATGGGTTTTTTTTTAAATGTAATACATCACAATAGAATACTTTGTTTTTGTAGAAGGGCATTCTGTATTCGCCAAAAAAGCTGCTGACTTAATCATTAGTTATGATGAGAAGAGATTTAGTGCTCTCTTTCTTTACACTGTCACTGAGAACAATGTCTATGAAAAAGCCTATGCTTCCCATTATAAATCACTATAAGCTCCATGAAAATTTCTCCTCTACCCTGGGGTTTAAGGGAGCAGATACTCGGTGATGCAGCCTCCCAATAGCAGCACTTTATGCTGAGCTCTACAAGTCTGTGGAATGCTATGGTTCACCCTAAGTCCAGGCACTACCAGTGCATGCAGTTCCCATTGTTCAGCAATTTATGAATGGCTACTCTTTGACAAAAAATGAAATACCTCTTCCCTTGCAGCCTGTACATATTTTTAAAATGCTTTAAAGCTGTAGCACATTACCACTCTTAGCATTGCAAATATATATTACTGTTTATGATTGGACTGCCTTTGAGAAATACAGGGTAGCCTTTGCTCCTTCACCCTCTCATGCCCAAATTTCAGATCTTATTTAGAGTAAGTGAGGATTCAGAAATAAAGCAAATCAAAAAAGAAATGGTTCATAGGTGCTTCCTTCACTGAATGAAGAACACCATGTCACATCATCTCAAAAGGACAATTCAACCTTAAAGGTTTTGTGGGGGCAGTTTCTGAGATGCATAAGCATCTCTCAAAATTATTTGTATAACAAATATAGATTTAGAGACCTAGCATTAAACATATGGGTTTGAAAGTCTTTAACCTCCCCCATATCATAGTCATATACATTGGCTGAATTTTATCGTATAACTTTGTAAAGAAAAAAAGAAAAAGAAAAGAAAGCAAGCATTACACACATCTGTCAGCATTTTTTTTTGTTTGTTGGCCCAAGCTGACAGCTTTTTTTGTGTTTCCTAGTTTATCAGAAGTCTATCACAATGTTTTGAAGAAAACGAGCCAAGACATTTTCCCTAGGTTTTGGTGTCCTCTAATATTTAAATTCATTCTTCTGAGTTTGTTTCTTATTTACTTCTTCCCCCATTTCTTGAAGATAATATTCTGAGAAGCGGAGTTGCTTGTTTCATCACAAGCTGTCTCAAATTTGTCCTTTACCAGGCTTAAGTCTGCAAACCCTGTTCAAAATTAATATCACTGGGTTCAATTTGAAAGGGAGGACTTTGATTCAAAGTTCTCAGCCACCCACACTGGACCTGAAAGGCCACTAGAAATAGCCCTTGTCTGCTTTGTTTCTCAGGAACCAGAATAGACACATTCCCTCTGGTCTGCCCTGAGATATGGATTTGGCTCAATAAGCACATGTCAGCTGCAGAAGCAGCCAGCTGTGGAGCAGTTTTCATGGAAACTGGGAGCCTGTGTCCTCTGAAAAGATAAAAAATTGTTTCAGTCATTTATTGTCATAATTTTTAATTTACCCTGGATGAGGTTTGAGGTGGCTAACGGTGGCAGTCTAAGATCAAATTCTTACTGGCTTTGATTTCAGTTTGATGATTGGCACTATTACTGTGAATAAAATCAGTTCTAAATCTGTAATGAAACATGCCATGTACATATGCTAGATGCCTGCAAGACCTTTGTGCTAGAAAGCAGCAAGAAAAAAGCACAAGATAAAAAGCACATGTTTTATAGGTCCTTGGCTTTAACCACAGCTCCCAAAGCCACACGCTGACATCAGGACTTGAATTTTCACATTAAAGCAAGGCATGCCTTGGGCCTCGCAGGTAAATAATGCCTGAAGATGCTACCCACCTTAATGGTTTTATGGATGTCTGAGTTTCCAAGCTGAGCCAATCCTGTCAATGGGCTGGGAACAGAGGCAACCTGGTGATCCCCACTGTCAGCATTCCCTGGAGGAGTCCCACAGGAGTCACCAGCATGGCCTCCCTGTCCCTGACTGGAGCTTTTAGACAGACAACACCTGCCCAAAAAGAAAGAGTGGTTGATTGGAACAGTGTTTTCCAAAGACAATCCAACACGGAAGGCAGCTCTTGTGTGGAGAACCTCACCAAAGTAGGGGTGCTGCCCAAGTACAAATGGATTGCCAAAGACTCAGACTGTCTCAACCCATCTGGAGGCTGCAGAGCTTGGACAAAATCAAGCTCTTTAAACTTCTCAACAGTACCAAATCCTCCAGTATTGACAGCAATTAGCACCTGTCATCTCCATCCTCTCCAATCCTACAAACAAGTTTAATCTAATTTATAGATCCGTTCCTGACTCCACCTGTGAAATTTTTGCTTTCTAACATTCAAATGAGATCGAAAAACCTGTGGCAAAATTAAAATTGCAAGTTCTTGAACCCATGAAAATGTAACAATTATTGCAGTCACCTGCTTGACTGATCTATCTGGAGTCACTGGTTTCCTGTGATGGATTCTGCCATCCTGAATTACACTAATCCAGTCCTCTCCAAAAACACCCTTGTGCTCTGGCTTTGAATCCCATAGCTTCTCAGGACAAAACAAGGCCAGTCTATTCCCAACAAGGCCAGTCTATTCCCACTTCCACTCTGCTGCTCTCCAGGGCTCTACCCAAACTGACCACCCCAGCTTTGCTACTCTCCTGGGGAAGGCAGAGCACAGAAAACAGACAGCTCTCTCAAAGAATCCTTGTCCTTCCTGCAGGTTTTCTAACTCCAAACTAGAGAGGAAAAAAGGGGAGCAAATGTGACCCTGGCAATTGAGATCCTTTGCTCATACAAGCAGGACTATTAAAGCTGAACAGGAACATACATCATAATAATTAAAGTGGGCATGAGTTGGCTTTGAATTGCAGGAACTCTGGGTGACCACATTTCACTTTCCCTGTCATTGACTAAGATAGAATTTCCTCCTTCTCATCAAATGGCAACTCTTTTATTTATGGATTACATCTATGCCTTGGAAGGAGGTAGAGTTACTGATAAAGTTTTCCTGAAAAAAACATGCTGTATTTTCTTTCAGCTCACAGATGACTGCAGTTGATCACATCTGTTTTCCAGCAGACATCAGTGTATCCAATTAGAAAGATCACAGAATATTTTAGAGGTCTTGGGATTATTTGGTCAGCCGAAAGATTTGAAAAAGAACAAGAAGACAAATCTGGCACGTGCTAGTTTTTGTGACAACCATGGTAAAATATTCTCTTAAAACTCGTTACACAGATCTAATCCTTAGCATTAAACACATATACGTGTAAAAACCAAGAGTTTGGGGTTTTTTACTATTATGTTAAAAATTGTGGTGACTAAATGAGTTGCAGTCCTGGCTGAACTGACAGGAAAGGTTGGGGTGTTCATGGTCATAAGATATTTCAAACACAAAAAATAATTAAACTCTTCCTTGAAAGAATGCCTTTAGCAAAAAAAAAAAAAAAATCACTACTTAAAAGGATGGAAATATTATCAAAATGTAGCTCCCAGTTTTTATAAGTTGTTTAAATTTTCACCTTCAGTTCTGATATGACAAATGCAATGCACAGAAAAATCTTCAAACTAAAAATCAGGGGGGTTTTGATCTCTGTAGTTCCAAATTAAAAATCTATTTTGACGCTTTCATTTTAGGATGTTCATAGCAGCACGGAAATCAAAATTTATGGAGAAATAGTGATATCAAAGGAGTAATCAGTTCTTAGTTGTAAAGTCTGAAAACATCATTGAAGTGTCTCTTAGTTAATTTCTTGGTTTTCCACTAATGCTTATGTCCATTATGTCCTCCTGTAAATAATTTCCCAGGATCTGACGGCTGAAACCATGGGAGCTCCAACACATACCTACAGACTCATAGTTCAGTAGATTTAGTAGTTGTTGAGTTTTTGTGGGTTTGGGGGGAAAAAAAAAAAAGCAAGAGAAAACAATTGGGCATTAAGGACAAAAAAAGGCTGAACACAGAGCCAGAAGAGACAAAACCAAAATTTCTCTTGAGAAAAGCTAATTGGATGGGATTTTGAGTAAAGTGCTACCTGTGGAAAGTCCTTTGGACCAGCCAGGATACTCTCCCTTGTGGCTTGATGCCTGCTTGATGCCTTCAGCCAAGCAAAACTTTGCATGCCTAGGCAATACAAACAGCATTACACGAGAAATTGCATTTTCTTCATTGAAAAAAAAAAAAAAGGCAACTCCATGGCAAATCAGTCAGTCTTAAAAGGAAACAGTCAACCTTCAAATTTATTGTGAGTCTTTCAGCCAAACCTCAAACCCTGAGAACTTCTTCCTTCCCAGTGCCACAGCAGAGACATCCAGCATTGCAGATTCCACACAAAGGTGCTGGAGCATCCCTGCTGTGGGAGCTGAACCCCCTCTTTGGGACTGCCAACCCAAAACACCACCAAAAACCCCACTTCACACCTGCATGGGGCTGTGCTGCAGCTTTCCTTCCACAGGGCTGCCTTCACCTTCCACTGGTGGTGTTGGGACAGGGCTGTTAAACCCCTCAGGACAAAAGGAGTTCTGCAGGACCTCGTTATACATTAAATATAAATAGCTATATTGTAGCCTTGCATGCAGGCTATTTTACTTGGGCAAGTGTGTTTTTTGTTAGGCACATAAAACAGAGAGTGGGTTTTAATGGCTGATCAGACCCCGTTAGAGCAAATTGCATGTTTAAATACAAAGGATGAAAGGATCTCTATTATTCTACAAATTTCTAGCAGTGCTGCACCTTAAAAGGAATTTTATAGCAAATTTGTAGCTTTGCAACCAGCTCATGAACCAGGGGGCATAAAAAGGACATGTGTTCCAAGAGCAAATGCATTCCATATTTCAGAAATAATAAGTTCTTGCTCGAACCCAGATCTCATCAGTGCAGAGAAAGGATTTTGCACCCATGGGAAGAATGACTTTTCTGTCTCCAGCAGAACAATTGCAATCCACACAAACATTCAGGACTAAAGATCCACATTAGGGGAAACACTGTCCCAGTAGATCTGGCTCATAGGAAGTGAAAAGATTAAAATAATCTAACAGCAATAAGGTTTGTGCAAGTAAATGTTCACACAGGCAGGAAGAAAATGTTCATGCAGTCTTGGAATTAATGAAGGTTGTAGGATTAGAAGGTGCAAGACAAACATCTCATAGCCTTCAACCACAATTATAATGAATAAGTAATATTTGAGCATTTGTACCCTATATGGGTATTTATATTAATGGGTAAGCAGCTGGAGCCCTAAGCAGATCACTAGGGCCAGGGAGGTGAAAGTGAGAATATGTGATGATTTGCTGGTTTTGAGAAGGTAAATGAAATCCTAGGCTTTTTAAGTGAAGAATGAAAAGTCTTCCTTCTCTACTTATGTTTTATTACATATAGTCATGGCTCTTGATCTCTCCCCACAGCTTTCCTTCATGTAAACAGTTTTCCTTCATGCATTGGAAGTTCCAGGTCCCCAAAGAGGGGATTCACAGCCCTAATTAGGAGAATGAACATTTAAAAATGAAAATAAATCAGAAACAGGGAGGAAGCAGATTTTAAAGGTGCAAAATTTTATTTTTCCATGAGAAAAGTCACATTGGTTTGAAATTAGTGAAAGCTGTCAATGCCTTGACCAACACCTAAGCCACAAACAATGAGGCACAGAGCATCCCCTGCACATTCAGCAGGGCTGTGAGTGCAGGAGAACACTATAATGAGTTGTCTGCAGCAAACCTCAAAGTCTTGGGGCAACTCCTCTTTGTTCTCATTCATGTAAATCTTGACATGCACTCAGGCCTGAGGTATTTCAGCTCTTTCAGCAGTGCACCAAGCAGTGATGCTCCTACATCTCTTCCTCTTGCAGAAAATGAAATGTAAGAGGGTGGACCTTGACAGCTGAGCAGAGGGTGGGGAGCCCTGCCATGGTGTGCACTCCCCAGAGAACTTTGTGTCTGAGTCATGCCCTCAAAAATGTTGTCTCTTGCAGAGATCTGCTTTCTCTATTTAGGAAAGCCCTGTTGTGCCAGAAAAGTAAAGCTATTTTTTCTGACAGTGTTTTGCTAAGGGTGAAAGGAAATGGCACCAAGGTTCATTTCTCCTCATCCACAAGCAGCAACCCATGAAGCTTTACATTCATTTATAGATGGTACATTCTGAATGTCACAGAAAAAACAAATCATTGGAGAAAAACGATACAAAACACATCATGATCCCAAGTAACTTGAATAAAATAAGCAAAAGACTTGACCGTGAACTTTATGTGAAGTAAAGATGAATACTGCAAGATTAGCCAAAAAGTGCAGAAAATGTTCTAGTTGGTTCTTTCTCACTTTTCACTGCATCCAAGTTTCAGTTAGTGTAAAAAGACTGAAATTTCTATTTGCAAGCTAGAGAGATTTCCTGGGCTCAAAACCAGAGTATGTCTTTAAGACAAATTCATGCCTCCAAAAATCCCATCACAAGTGACAACCTACACTATTCCTTCATTTTCGATACAAAGGATGTGCGGATAAAGTCTGGGCTGATTTTCTTACGTGTCCAAATGCTTCTGTTGTAGAAAACTCCAGGTTTCCAGTGGTGTAAAATCTTATTGTGAGACAAGAGCTGTCTCACATTTGGAAGTCAGGAGGCTGCTGCATTTTCTATTCCTTCCTGCAATCTGCAAGATCTCATATGGGGTAAAAACGGGAAATTACTTGAGCAAATCTTCAGCTTTCCTCAGTTTGCTTTAAATAACGTCCTCAGCCTTCTGCCTCATGATTTACATAATAAGGAGACTGTGTTGTGTTATTACATCAGTTCCATTTCTTCAGGGAGAAGGGCTCCAGATGTATTTGACTAAGTCATTAGTGCAAACATCCCATATTTGTAACAGCATTCCCTAGATCAACTGTAAAGAGACACTGTTGATTTTGGCTGCAGCCTGAGGAGTGGACAGACACTGCCACTTGATGTAAGCAGCTGCCTCCTCATGACTCCCTCCAAGTTCATGGTCATGGAGAGAAGTACAAACCCCTAATGGATCCACAACATGAGCAGATTCATGAAACCTGGCAGATGACTCATCTGATAAAAATCACCATTGTACAACTATTCAAGGAGGAGGAAAAGAAAGATTTAGCCTTCCTTAGAGGGATTGCTTCCTTTTGTCAGGGTGTTTTTCTTTGCTCATATGGGAATGAAATTACAAACAAGGATAGAGTGGGATCCTGACACCTCAGCTCTGGTGGGATGCTGCTGTCAGTGGGTTTATTGCAAGCTCTGGTGAGTAAGGTACCACTCAGGGTGAGGAAAAGTTACAAGAGCCCTTCCTATCTGACTCAAAACCATCAGTGAAGTGTAACAATGAATAATATATGACCCAGCATAATTCTAGAAATGAAAACATTCATTTTCCTCCATTATTTGCTGCTTGATTCAACTCATACAAAAACTTGACTACACCAAATTATTACTCACTACCACATCGAGTAAGCAGAAGTTTTTTAATTGCAGATAAAGCCTCATTGTTAATTTACTTTTGTACCCTAATATTGACAATTAGAAATGGGAAAAAAGCTAATTAAAAGATAGGTAGTTTTAAATTGCTAGCAAATTGTTCCAAACAGGCACAATAATGCACATGATAAAAATGTGAATATGAGTTCTCTGAAATACTGCTGCAAAGCAGAAGAGGACCCATGGCTAAGTAGATGAGCAGCTTCTAAAAGGAAATAACCTTAATAACTTATTTCTGAATAGAAGATTTGAGAATAGGTCAGGAATTCTGGTAGATGCTGACACATCTGTAATCACATTTGTGCCACAGTCTCTATTTGCTCCCTGGATGCAACCATAAGACTGAGATTTTTCTGTAAATGGTTGGAATGATAAATCGAGTCAGGACTGTCATGTTCCCATACAATAAATACTGTATTTTTAATTTAGAAACATTTCATTTAAAAAGCATTGTCATTTAGCATGATACAAAGATGTGTAAGAATGACAATGTNTTGCACTTATTGCTGTCTCCTGTCTTTGTCATAACTGTTGCTCCTGTTGCTGTGCAGGAGATGTGGTATTTGCACTTAATTGCATCATTTGAAAGCCTTAGAAGAGGGTATTCTAATGATTAAATCAATGTAAACCAGGTTTCAGAGCCAAGATAATCAAAAGTCTGACCAAGGCAAATGTTCTCAATAAAGTCAGCTTGCCAAACACAAGTGCTAATTAACACCTGATTCTAATTTGGTGATTGTGAAAGTGTGGCAGTGAAGGCCTATGATTTTGCAAGTGGAAATAACATTGCTTTTCCCCATTGGTAGACTGCATGAATTGCCCATGAAGTGGCCAAAATTCCTCTTTTTGATCCATTCTGGGTACAATCTCCAGCACAGAGGCAGCTATGCTCAGGTTGTACAGTACTTCCCTGTGTGAGAATATTTACCATCCCTTGGTGTTTCCCCCCAGCTGCAGTGGTTCTGAATGAAATCTGATCTCCCTCAATGTCGGTTTTCAACAAAAATTTTCAAGATGAGAAAGTTCAAACCATCCCACCGACCACAAATGGCAAAAAGAATTGGTCATGTTCTTTCATATTTCCTGTTATGAGGGATTCAGGTTTTTGAGGGAGGAAGAATTCTCCTTCAGCCAGTATTGACACGGGGAGCTCAGGAGCTCCTGTGTACTGTGGCAAGTCTTTCATTCAGCTGGTACCAAAAGCAGATGTAGCAGCATGTGACTAATTCCTGGAGACCCTGGGCATTTGATCAGTCACCTGAATAACTCAGGTGTTCTTTACCCTCTTCACAGTGACACACAACAGACCAACCACAACCTGGCATTAGATGGGATCTTTGTTGACACCCCAAATGACCAGGACTGGCTTGGCAAAAAGAAAAGAGCTGAAAGGACAAGTTTCCCTCCCAAATTAAGCAATGAGTCTTCCCAGCAGACACAGACAGTCTCCTCTGTGGACAACTGCAATACTTCAGACCTTGGGACCATTAATCCAGTGTCATCTCCCAAAATATATATTTTTTTAATTTCTTAAGTACACATTCAATGACACTCTCACATTTCTTTGCATGAGGGTGGCACCACTCTACCCCAGTAACTTTTACAAAACAAAGTTATTGCTGCCCTAGACCTGAAAGTTGTGGCACTTCTCACTTGTGACATGCCTAAAATAATGTGCAATTGAACTCCATGTGTGACATACACAAGTAATTACCAGGGCATACAATATATGAAGCATCCTCAAAAACAAAGTGACACAAATTTGACTTCTAGCTGATTGTTAATGAATCCAGTTACAAAATCAACACTTCATGTATTGATCTACAGAACAGCTACATTGTACCATCTACTGATCTTTTAAATGTTTTTTAATGACAGTTCACCCTGTCATTAAAACAAAATATGAAAGCCAAATTTGTTAGTGCAGGGTCTACAGAAATATTTGAAAAGACTCCTAAGTATTTTATTACCTCTGCAGTGTAAATGTATTTGACTGCCTGTTTAAAGAAACTGCAGTTTGTTCTTATTAAGGGTGAATTTGCACTATAAATGGCATCCCCTCTTTGAAAACAATACTTCCTTTATCTGCTTGTGTTCAAAAGCTCCTACCAGGGAAACCTAACTTATCTGTTTCATCTTAAAACTGGAGCTGCCTGTCAAGCTTTGACAATCTTCAGATTCTTTTGGAAATAGGAAGCAACCCATTGTGTTCAAATTTGCTCTTAGTGACAGCTGATCCCACAGGAGCATCTAGTTAGAAAATAATTGATAGCACCTGAAACAGAAAGGACTGCAAATCAGGTATGACAAGTTTGCATTCAACTGCAGCCCTAAAACTAATTGTCCGGTTAAGAAATCAGCTTCAAAAGGGGTGGGGGGGGGAAGAAGGAAGGAAATGAGAAGTTTGTTTATTGCACATACACTTTCATTCTGACAATATTTTCCTCTTTAAAAGGCAGGTCTGGAATAAGCAGTACATTAAAGGGATGGGCCCAAAGCAAAGCCTCCAAACCGAATACTCAGAACTTTATGACTCAAGCCCATCTGTAGTTTGTTATAAACAAGTCATAAGGCATAAATGAAAAAATCTGGATGCAGAAGGACAGAGGCTCGATCCTGCTACTATTGAAGTGAACAGAAAATCTCTTGCTGACTACAGAGGATTTTGGATCAGGCATTTAAATTCCAGAGTAATACTGGCACAGCTTCAATCGTGTGTGTGTGTGTGTGTGTGCTTGTGCATAAATACACACACAGCCCAATATTACGGATTTTTAACCCTGACTCTTATGTCAGGCTATAACACCGGATGTCAAAAATGCAGATAACACGGGAGGAAGTTTATTTTGATGAGGAAATCCCTAAATGCTGTTGAAAATATGCTTGGAATGGTTAATTAGCATGTAGGGGCTTTGGAGGAAATGATATCTTGCAGCTTGACCATCATCTTTTTGCCAGGTTTCCCTTCAATTTATTTCTTATCTGCAGGAAACTGTCTCACAGCTTCTGAATCTGCTGTTGGCTAAAAAGAGAAAAAGGACAATGACTCATTGTTGGGCAACAAGTTCTATTTGGATTCTAAATTTCCACATTAATACGAGTTAATGTCCTATCTACTGTACTTCAGCCCATGCAGGGGATATGGAGGGTGGGCTCTGAAACCAACCAAAACTGAAAGTTCCTCCCCCAAAATAAGTAAATGAAGAGAAGATACAACACCCAAGAGATGAAAACACTGAGTAAGAAAAAAAAATCTGCTGTATTTTCTATGACTAAGGCACCAAAAAGGCTTTATTAATAAATGAAAGCATTGCAAATAATGGGTAAGACAGGATGCAGGAGCCGATGCCCATCGAAGTTACTGTCAGCACCTTGACTGCTGAGACTTTTCCATTCCAGGGAGTATTTTCATGCACAATGGAACGAGGCAGGATTCCTTCCTCTGCAGCGTTGGCTGGGGGCTGGCAGTGAAGGTCTGCTTAGACACACGTGGCCAGAGGGGCTGGTGCATCCAGCAACCACAAACAGGGGCCGGGAAGATCACTGGAGCACCCCAGCCCCCGGCTGGAAGTTCCTATGGAAATGCCGAGCTTAAGGAAGTGCTAGGGGAGGGACGAGATGCACCAGAGCATCCCCGAGCCAACACTAACGAGCACATCAATGAGAGGATTAAGAAGGGATGAGGACATGTTCCTTCCACTCCTCTCCTGCAGTGATTGCTCCAGTGCTCAGAGGTGTGGCTTCATTTGGGTAAGAATTGAAAATTCAGCGGCTTCTCCAAATATTACATAAAAGGAAAGAATTACATAAAAAACACGACCTAACCGTGTAAATATTTTTTCCAGTTTCGCTGACCAAATCCCAAGCATGTCATGCATCTTGCATTTTTTATTCCCCAGCTCTCTCTCCCAGTGTTGAGCTAACATCTGAAATAAGAGTACACAATCAGTATGTTAATAATCAAGGAGTCTGCTCTCTGCATTATGCAGACATCAGAGGAATTTCTTCCACTGTCTGATGAATATTATAAACAGGCCCATTTGTATTAACAGAGCCTTGTGTAGCAAATCCAAAAGTGACAAACCAAACAGTTTTAAGTGGTTGCATTCCACCCCCAAATGCTCTGAGTATCAAACATCACTGGAGACCTGCATCCTGGCTGCATGTGAGGAAAACAAAGAGGCCCACACTCACTTGGGCTGGAGGCTGGGTGCTGAAGCAGAAGACTGTGACAAGGATTTTTTAACTGCCAAAGTGACACTGCAAATGCAATCTGGAATTGCAGCTGGGCCAGGGCTGTTGTATCAGTTACGGAGAGGGAAGGCATTTGTTCTGGAGAGAGACAGAGAGTGACACTTCAGGAAGGGTTTACATCTGAGTCATCATTTCTGCCAGCGTGTTTGTGTCCATCAGCAGGCTGAGCAGCAGAGCTGCTGCAAAACACTGCAGGATCACAGGGAACTCCTAAGATACGTGACCACCTGTTGCAAGAACATACTATAAGTTTCTCTGTATGCAAACCTACAGAAAAATCTTCCCATGAGAAAGCATTCTTTTTACTGTCTTTTACTCTGTACAAGTTTCTGTAAACAAAATCTCAGAACTGTGTTTCAAAGACGTTTAGATTTCTCTACCTGTCTCCTATTAATGGGAGATGGGGGTTCTCTTCCTCTCAACCTATGAGGTGAAAAGTTGTTATATCTGATTGTATAAACTATTCCTTAGACAAAGCTTGAGGCAAGAGTTTCAAATGCTCCAGACTAGAAAAATAATAACCCAAATCCTTAAATTATAGAGTCATGTTAATAAATCATATTTAACCTTCTAATATTATTGTCAAGAGTCCTTTATCAATACACAAACCACAACAATAACCACCGTGGGCCTCCTGTACTGCCCTGCCAATGGAAAGGTTCCCTTCCTATGGGCTGAGGACTAGATGGCAGTTCTTGGACTTGGAAATGGTAGTAAACATTCCAAGCATGTGGCCAAGCTGCTTGAATTACCACCTGAAACTTAACATTTAGGCCAAAATAGGCACAGCTCCTTCCCATTCCTGCATAAGGTGTGCAGGACTCAAAGCAGTGAGGGGTGGGGAGATAGCAGGAAAGGAAAGAGGAGAATCACCAGACTGTCCCTTTTTTTCCCCTGCTCTTTTCCCTCTCTACCTTCTTAGTCTCTTGGGAATCCTTCTGGAGCAGGCTGAAGTTGGGGGGCGGGGGGGACGGGGACACATCCTCCTTTCTGCAAATCATCATCATCATCATCATCAGACACATGCAGAGGTGAAGGCACTGCAATCCTGAGCTCTCAAGGACTCATTTTAGAGGAGAGAAGGCTGCAGGCTCCTTCATTTCACATAACTGGATAGAAACAAAGGTTCAGACTATTGTGAGCCATCCACAGTTTCCTCTGTGCCTGCCATTGTCACGAGGCTTGTGCACCTTGGAGTGGAAGGGGCTGGGCCAGAAATGCCGAGGGAGAAGTTTTAATCACCCAAGCTGGAGGATGCTTATTTGTTGTTTATTCCCATCAAATCACTTTGGTTTCCAAAGTGGAGCCTGGAAACTGTGAAGGGACAGTCTTTCTCATGAGATTTCCTGTTGGTGCTGCATCCAGTGGCACCGGAAATATCACAAGAATAGCTTTTTTTGTGGTATTTTATTACTTCTGCTTTGCTCCTGACCGGAATTGGGAAGTACAGGGGTGCATGGAAATGAAATATAGTGGTCAGGGGAGAGTCTGCCAAAAATTTGGAAACGACAACAGCAAGAAAGGTCATTCACTCAAGTCTCAGGAACTGCTTCCAATCTGCTCCTATTTTATTCAGGCACATTTACGTGATGCTGCTTTTAAAAGTCATTCACCCAAGGCTGGCATCAGCACCCATTGAAACACAGACTGTCTGTGGTTTAGCTGGGACTTCTGCTGCTAACTTCCTATAGAGAAGTGGTTTCTGTTTCCTAAAATGTTTAACTGACATAATCCATCATCAGAATAGGCCCAAGCAAAAAA
>VXAX01006252.1:7290-34204 GCA_013399835.1 Leptocoma aspasia
GATGGAAGGAAGGAAGGAAGGAAGGAAGGAAGGAAGGAAGGAATCTCAGAGTTTTACACTGAATTTGACAGAGGCTGAATGAAAGTTCGGAAGTTTAGCTAGTGTGGCATGGCTGTTCAGTACAAGTACTAAATGATGAGGCTAGATGGCTTGATTATAAGGACCATCTTCTGTAATCTAGCACACGATGATAAATCTGCTTCACTCTAAATTGCCTTTGGGAATCTTGTCCTTACCAGCATGACTTACTCTTACTTGCTGGTGGGCAAAAACTTTGATCCTGGGTCCCACGGAAGTCAATGGGAGCACTGCCTTTGACATCAATGAATGCTGGATCACACCCCAGGTAAAAAACAATAGCTTTGCTTCTAGTTGGACCAAATGGATGAATAAATCAGAGCCTTGTGTTTGTGAAATCAGGACTGGTTGTGTGTGTTTCTTGCAGAGGAATTTTACAGTCCAAGTATGTGTGACCAAGGCAATCTGATTAATTATTGGATAATGCTTGAGGCAAGCACAGAGTTACAGATACCAGCTAGATAACTGTGCTATAGAGGAATTTATAATACCTTTGAGCATCAGCCTCTTGATCTTCAGGGATATTCAAAGAAGAGAAGAATAAGGCAATTCTTTCTATGTGTTATTAAGAGAGAGACAGCAAATACTTATACAGCAAATACTTAAACATGTTTCTCTCTCTAGCATTTAGTATTATGCTGTGTTCTACTTCCAATTACTTTTGAAGAACTATAGAAATTTTCAGCGAAAAGAACTGGCTGCATTTAACATTGAGTACTTGCCCTTCACCAAATCGCAGCACTTGAACTGTGCCACTGTGTTTGCAAACTACCCTGTCACATACAAATGAGGCACAAGTGGCAAAGGGCAGAGCAAGCATCATGACAGGCCCTGTGTGTCTGTGTCCTGTTCTGCTTCATCTGCCCGCACTGCTGAGGTCAGTAACAAACCTGGTACTGCAGGATGGTGTGCAAGTGCTGGACCACCTGAGGAAAGTGCCTGCAAGCCTGAGTCAACCTCAGCTTTCCTTGTTCTATGATTTATGCTGGCCCTTCAAGCTACCCAGTCTCCTCACAGCTTTTTCTGGTATCTGCATAATGCCTTGTAACAAATTTTGAGCATGGAGTGAATATAGTTTTATATATCTTTCCTATTCAAAACACTGGGAAAATGGTTCCACTTTTTCTCTTATTTCTTTTTCCTAAGCTGAGCTGAACATGGAGAGTTAGTGATTTCAGAGAGGAGGTCTCAAGGATGTTCTCTATGACCTCCTGTGAGACATGTTTCTTTGAACTGCAGTGATCAGGTATGGCTAGGGAAAGAAAGTCGTGAAGATAAAGTGGCAGGTCCTGTGCCACAGCACAGTGGAGCCAAAACCATGTGGTCCTTTGAGATGCATAGGTAAATTCCACAACAGCAGCTGTACCAACTCACTGTGAATGGGTTAGGAGGTCCTTTCTGATGGATCAGCAGTAGAACAAAAAAGGAATAGAGGAAAGAGTTTCACTGTCTTGCTCTCACACTATAAAGCAATTTTAGGGACACATATAGTTATAGTTATTGCAATAGGTCCTGGGATTTTTAAGAATTAATAGTGAATTTTAGGGGTGGAAAATTTTGTCTGTCTTGGCAGGATTTGTGCTACCCTTCAAATAAGAGAGAGGGAAGTCTATGAGTCTAAGAGAGATGGGACACAGCATGGTTCTCTGGAGCCTTCCAGCATTGCTTTGCTTCCGTCTAAGGATAAATAAATGCCTCTGTGTATGGTGTTTTTAGAGAAAGCTCCAGCTCAATCAGGCAAACAGTCTTTGACTTCCTAATCTAGTGAGAAATGGAAATGCTTTTCTGTTTCCCTTCCTCTTCATTAGTTTATGTACATCATCTCCCATCATGTTTACTCATGAAGAAGTGGTTTCAGTAGGACTGCTATTTCGTAGCTTTTTCTATAAACACTTCAAGCCCCATTGTATAACTCAGATGGAAGCAAATAAGCATTCAAATGAAACAGAAAACCTCAGGAGATCTTGCTGCCAGGACACAAGTTGTGTAGTCAGGAGAAAAATAGCCAAAATAAGAAGCTGTGGGCCATGCCTCATGTTAACAGAGACACAGGTGTTTCCCCTGACTATTTCGACAAAAGGCCTCAGCCAAGCCCTCTCCACATGGCTTCAAGTGGGAATGCATCTTATTGCTCAAGATGCTAAAAAAATTGAGTGATTTACACTCTTCTAAACCTACTATGCACTTCCTCTGTTAATCATACATAATCCACAACAATGGCACTCTCTTTGTGCACCACGTTGGAAGTATCTGTGTATCATATATTCAAATTAAATTGTGTGCTTGAGGGAGCTCGTGATCCCCAGCATACTTCTGTGGCAGCATGGTTTGCAGGCTCCGTATGCTACTTGTGAACAATCTATTGTGTATGTGACGGCAAGCTTGAATCCCTGCCTGGGATTATCTGAAAACTCTGGAACTTGCCAGCAGGAAAATTTACAGCTAAACAATTATATTGTTGAAACTCTGACAAATCCACCCCAGTTTATGACTTTGAAAATAGGGCTAGGTGTATGCAACTGAATATATTATACACTGTAACACAGCCTCCTGGGGGCTGCATTATAGAGTCTGTTTACTTTGACTGACACATTTCATTTTTCTTTTCTTCCAGACATTATTGCTGCAAATTATATCTCTGCTCAATATGGATTTTCTCCTCAAAAAGCTGGTTAGGTATTTGGATAAACATTTACTGAACAAGTTCTTTTATTATTATGTTGATGATTTTTGGAAGCAATCCAGCAATAATGCAATACCCACCCAACACAATGTAAAAAGCAGCAAGCAGATCTGCATTATATTGTTTTATCAGACTACATGGAGGTGGGATTTCCGGAACTTCTCTCCAATAGAAAGTAGTTCCAAAAATTCCAAAGCTTCCAAAAGGAAAGCAGATATTCTTTTTTTCTACCCATCACTTTTCTATAAACAGAACTTTACATCCCCCAAAATAAACTGGTGACTTCTTACCAAGGGTGAAATAAATTTCATTCAAGCACAGAATAACATTCATTTTACTTAAGCAGGCAGAGATGTTATTGCAAAGTAAAACTACTCAGAAAAAGGAAAATTTGTTCTTAAAGTCAAACACGGTTTTTCCAGATAGAATTAGCACTGGGTCATGCAGAGTGGCAGCACTTTTTTTTTTTTTTTTTCATGCTCTATTGGTACCAGAATTTGGAAATTCACTACAATTTTCCAGTTTCTTCACTAATTTTAACATCTCTGATAG
This sequence comes from Leptocoma aspasia, assembly GCA_013399835.1. NCBI lineage: Eukaryota > Metazoa > Chordata > Aves > Passeriformes > Nectariniidae > Leptocoma > Leptocoma aspasia. The sequence continues at coordinate 10,604 of VXAX01006252.1, forward strand.
TGAATGCCAGTGACTGGTGACCGTGTTATGCACAGGTACATTAGCCTGAAGAGTGGTGCTTTTTTTCCTTGCTCTTCCAGAGAAAAAGTAGAAGAGCAAAATTTCTTTTTGAGATCGTTCTCTGACTGACAAATAAATCATCCTTTATCTCAGTCAGGAAGGACCAAAGAACACCTTTTATATCAAGAGATGGCTGAGAGATGGCATTTTTATCAATGTGGGCTTGAGTTGTAAAACACAAAGTATACCTTTTAAGTATAATTTTATGAACAGAAAAAGTATGTTTTGGTCTGATGCATGAATCTTTTATCTACCTTACTCCTGCCATTTGTATTTCCTGCCATTTGGGAATATCCCAAATGGTCTCTGCTTCTCTTTGTTGTTTTATAATTCCTTTTGTACGGCAGCCAATGCTAACATTTCTTTCTGAGTGCGAAAGTTGCTTATGGTTTTGATGTACGTGTACTGTACAGTCCTTGCCAAGTACTTGGGGTGGACAATGTGCTTTCTGAGTTCATTAAGAAGAAAATTTGACCTTGTTCACCTTGAGGAGAGATAATTTCTGTGTTGAGCTTTTGCAGGACGTGAGAAATGTAGAAAAGCTGCAGAAGCAGAGGGCCAATGAACTCCAACAATAAACTTATTTCTCTACTGCCTTTGCAACTACCACTAATGGCCCTTGCTGTGCAGCACATGGGGAAAAAAGAATGCTGCACAGTGATGTGGGCTCCACCTAGACATTGAAAAACCTGCTGTGATTTTTTCAGAAGATACTCAGAATGGATCTCAGAGAAACCTCAGTACCACCTGCTTCCTATGCTCTGGTGCAGCTCTCGCTCTGTTATGGAAAGCAGGGGTGACTTGGGCTCATTTATTTTTCCCTTGTCTTATCACTCTAGTTCACTGTGTGCAGGCTCTCTCTGGCTGAACAGCAGCAGTGTGCTCTGATCTGAGACAATGTAGCCATAAGGCTAAGGACACTGCTCCCTGGACTAAGGAATGTTCCCAGTCCTGCATTGTTACACCCTCATGGAATTTTTCCCTTCATCGGTGAATCCCAAAAAATTAACTTACGGCAACACTGGTACAAATGTAGCACATACAAAAGCTCACATTTCTTTATTTCACTGAATTTAAGCTGTTTATTTATGTCTTATAGTGTAAATAGGGCTAGAGGTTTAGGCAATAGCTAGAATCTTGTAAATAAAAATGTATAATAATCATGTAATGCAGTCACCCCATATTCATCTTTACCAGAGGTCATCAAAACATGGAAGGAGAGAACAATGGGCAAGTCATGTAATGATCTTTTCTTGCAGTGTCTTCAACTTATTTACTGCAGCATGATAATTTTCAAGGCTTTCTATGCATTCACAGCGGTCCCTACCCTTGACAAGTTCCTACTAAATCTGGCTAAAACTTAGTTGAGGACTGAAAAGAAAAAGATACTAAGCACTTCATGGCAGAAGTGGCTTCTATTTTTGGCTTAGAGCAAAAATAAAGCACAGGCTTTTCAGTAAAGCACCGTTTCGCCTAAGAATGTTTTACTGTCTCATCAAGTGCTCTGCACTCCAACACTGCAAGTAGCACAGATAATTTACTACATTCTGGAAAGAAGGGTAAAGTTATATAAGTATAAGGACGAGTAAACTCGTCCACTTGAGAGAAGCATACAGTTTGCTGACTGACCCTGATAATACATTTTTTAGGGTTTTCCCTGAAGTTTTCATTTTGGGGAAAAGTGAGAGTACACAGATGAAAAAGAAGACTCCCAGTTATTCTCAATGCACAACCACCTCAGATTCTCTACCCTGTTTCCTTGTTGCAACTTCAGTCAGTAGAAGGATGGAAGATGAAAGTAGAAACTGTATGCAATTATCATTTTTCATGCTTCCACATTCTAGAAGCTCAAGCTTCATGACTGAGTGGAATCAAAAGGGGCCCAGTCATCCCTGCCTGGTGGTTTTGTATTTTATATATGTAATTTAGGGGAACAGCTAGCAGCAGACACAGACAGCGTAGTGATCTGCCGAGAGTGTGTATGAATAGTGTCTTACTTTCAATGGAGTCCTGAGCAAGAGGCTATGGAGGACCTACTAAGACCTAGACAGTATTTGAAACCTGCCACTCAAACCAGAAAGCTGCTGCTCACTTTGAGATCCCATGACAGCTCCTTAAATCAAACCCTTCAGACTCAGGAATGAAGTAAATAAATTATAAGCTTTATTGATTGTGTCTGCTGTGTGAACGTTCTTTAGCATTGACTAAGCCATTCAAACCATTGTCCCAACATGGATCAGGCTCCCCGTAAAACCCGAAATGGCTGCTCAAGAGGGAGCAAAAATGCTTTCTTTCGTTGATCCAAGATTCTGTCAGGGAGGGGTTTGATCTCTACAACTTTACAGCATCCATATGGTCAGGAATGAATTAGTTGGCTCCTTTGACTGGGATATGTGATCAGAGTCTTAGATTGGACAGAAGCCACAGTGATACAGCCTATTCTTTTTTTTTNTTTTTTTTTTCTTTGTTGTTTTTTTGTGTTTTTTTTTTGGTATTACTGAATTTCTCAAGATTTTTTTAGTTATGGCCCCAGTTTGTCCCTTACTTGGTCTCTTGGTCTATTATCCCATCTGAATGACTCTGTTGACTTCAACTAAATCATTGGTATGAATGCATCTTAGACTTCTCTTCCAGCTAATGGACATAGTGCTGGTGATTGCTGGTTAGGGGTTATTCTCGGGGAAGGGATTGTTTTTGCTTCTGCTTTAAAACAAGGAGGTGTGGTAAATCACAGGCATCTTTCCTGGGATGGAGATAATAAATCACTCTTCCCAGGTGAAATCTTTTATTTATGCCTTGGGATTCCATTTCATTGAGGAAAGGTATGTTCTTTCGACTTGAGCCAGACTGCACTTTAGCAAGTGATTCAAATCAAGCTGACATTTATTAGTGAGCATGCTGAACACTTTGCTCCCAGGCACTTCACTGTGCTGCCACCATTCTCCATTCTTCACAGAGGTTTGTTCTCCTTAGGTTTCATCTGGAAGCAAAATCACTGCTTGCTCCTCATGTTAGTGGGAAGTCAATTGCAAAGAGCAGCTTGATTTTAGAGACAATGGATCACTCCCACCAGTTCAAAAAAGAAAAAAGAAAAAAGAAGGGGAGACAAAATAATACACTGACAGATCAGCTATAAACACTCCCAAATCAGACTGAGCTCATTCTTCTGGTCTGAAAGTGACTAAGCAAACTTTCTATTATAATTTATTATGTGATGAGCCATGTCACCACACTCAGTGTTACACAGAGCACATTTGGTAACAGCAGCTCCACAGACAGTACCAGTAACATGACACAGATGTCAAATTATTTAATTTCAAAGCAACAACTTTTACTGCAAGCTTGTGTTTATTGGGAAAAAAAACCAACCCCAAATCTTGAACAGTAAAAAAATTTCTGCTGATAAGTAGTTCTAGGTGCTTTTCTTTCTCTGGTAATACTCTTAAATTAATTGCTACACACACCATGCTTGTGTTTCCTTTGCAGTGCATGTAATTATTTAGCACCCTGAGAAAGCATGGTTCAGGGGCAAGACCCAATGACGAAGTCCAACTGCCAGGGAAAAAGGAAGAAATGGTAGCTTGCTTACATAGCCTCTTGGTTAAATGTAGGTTGATTTGTGTCTAGGAAGAGGTGTAACACCTCACCAGATCACAGGTAAGTGATCATAACCTGTGACAGAGTTAAAAAGAGGCAGCAGTAAACTTGAAGATACCTGGATCATCTGCCCAGGTTGAATTTCTGGTGATGGAAGGCGTCTCTGTATGCAGGCTACAAGAGAGGGGTGGCTACTGTCACGTCTAATGATCTGCATGTGCCCAAGTGACCCTGTGAGATGTGTGAGAACTCCAAGCCCTTCTGCCAAAGGCAGGACTGTGAGCTCATTCAAAGCTGATGTGGCAGGGACATTTTGCACCAGCCATTTCGTGCTGCTTGCTTTCTAACCCAGAATTAATTACTGGCAGAAAAATTAAGGCTACCTATTACAAAGACCTGACTATTTTCTAAATTCACTTTACTTCATGGCCATCACTGGGCCCTTTCTACACTAAGCAGAGGCGGCATATTGCTGTTTCTTTAATGAGATCTTTGGCATCACTGTTGAAAATGGAATGCCAATAGTAAGGAAACAATCAGTAGCAGCATGAGTCAGTGTGTACTGGAGTTTGAACACTCTAGTCATACTTACACATGAAGAGTTACTATGCAAAAATGCATGATCTGCAAAGGTGACTCTGCCATTTAAGTAGTGGTGCATGGCTAATAAACAATGGAGGAAAAAACCTCCTTTTAAAAAATATGTTCTTTCAATTTATTTTAATGCAGCATTGTAATAATCACGAAAAGGAAATCAAACCTGCAAAGGCAAGGATAATGTTTCTTCTTTCCTTAAATATTTTACAGTATTGCAACATATCAAATGTCTATCTAATATGCCAAGTACTTTAGGATGTGAATATATATACATTTGTATAAAACTGTAGCTACTAAACCTTTCAAAATAGACTTCCTATATTCTAGCAAGGCACAAAACAGCAACAGGGAAAGAGAAGGTTCCTGTGGGACGGTGCCTATCACAAGCTCTTTCCCCAGAAAAGTCACAGGTGAGCTAGGTGCCTGCACATGCAGAGATATAAACCATGGTTCATGAGAATCTTGTTAATTACTAGGAAGCTGAACAATAGGGAATGCGTTGTGGAGATAGTTGCAAAATGATCTGAAGATCTGCTAGGAAAGTGGGAAAGTAACTGACCAGTTGTCATGGACTTCTGTAATGTGCTTTTTCATACAGCCTTAGGAGTCAAGAACATTTAGGAATGACAGATGATTCCCTGCATGGGCTAATATGAGTAAGAATGTCTGTATTGAAAAAAGTAAAAGGATCCAGGTTTCAGGTTTTGCAGTAAGTTGCCCTACTACTTACATGGAAGAAGCTGCTTTTTTCATATCATAGCGTGATGATCTTGGGAGGTCCTCTACCACTTTCCAAATTCTGTTACAACACATAGACTCATTTACCTGTGGCTCTTTATTCTAATCTTCTTTGCTATTTTCAAACTGATAATATTCAGCTGAAACCAGTGAAGATACATCACCATAACAGGTTGTATCCAAAGCAGTGGAAAATACTGTGAGTAGGAATGTATCAGCTAGAAAAGAAAGTGCACATTGCTAGGATTACGCTACTAAAAGGTATGTTCCTTTGAATCTTGTCATTTGTAGTTTTGTTCATACATTATCATGAATAGCAGTGGCTGTCTATATGATTGTGTTGATAGCAGTATTACTTGAGCAGGGATTTTTACTACCAAATATAAATATAGCATGGATTCATTTTTTTTTAATTACGTGTAACATTCAGTAAAGTGATACATTATTAAGAAAGGTCATTGATTGTTCCCAGGATATGGCAGCAAAATATATAGTATGTACTAAAATTGCAACTAGTTTTAGAGCAGTGTAGTGTGGAATAATGTAAAACAAAAAAAAAGGAGCCAAAGTTAACAATAAATCTATGAATAGAAAAAGGAGTGAAGATTATGCCTTTTTATCTGACAATAGCTTGACTAGAATCAGAATCAGAATTAGAAATGCAAGCAGATTTTATGAGTTTGTACTTGGTTTTGGTAAAATAAGAACATGTTGGTAGCTTACAAGACATTTTTAACATTTTCATGACTTGATGAGAAAACAGGTCACTAAGACTGTGGACCTAAAAACATTATTAAGTGCCAGCTCTGAGGAAAAAGCATTTCTTCTCAACTGATCACACTGTCTTGGACATACTGTATTAAGTATTTGAGATGCTGCCAAAATAATAGAAATTATCTGTCTGCTCCAAAAAGACATCTCTTAATATCTCCCTATCCTTCACATCATGTTAAAGTCCTGATTCTGTAACCCAAGTTTCAACAGGAGGTTGCACCCATTCAGCAGTATGTGTGACCACTATCTTGAATTTGATGGGGTGAAGAATTTTTTATGGTGAAACAGCAATTAAGGCACGCACAATCTCAAAATATTTCATAACTCTTCCTAAATAGCTTTGATGGCTCTAAAATGCTTTTAAAATATTCCAAATAATTTCCTAGCAAATAAACACTGAAAACCCTCAAAAAATCCTATCTAGATTAATAAACATTTAATGAAAACAAAAAGAAACATTATCTTACTTTTCCTTTTTCACTTGCACTTTTATTTCCTATGACAGGTTGAATGACTTTTTTTTTTTTGTAAAAATATGGCAGATTGTGGTTTAAATAGCATATTTCATAGATTAGGTTTTTTCCTGTTCTTGAGCTGACAGGATCCTTGCCACAGCTTACAGCATTTCCTTACATGGGCAATGAGTACTCAGAAATGTACCTTTTGCTCTTTAACATGACCAAGCAGCTGGAAGCAAGGTATTAAAGCAGTTCCATGTGATCAGCAGGTTGTCTGCAGAGCGTGTGGATAGCACCAGCTAACATGCACTGAAAAAAAATGCACTGCAAAAAACAGCAGAAGGCCATGTCACAGGTTACAAAGTAGCCCACAATGCAAGAACACAAGCCAAATCTACAAACATTGCAAGGACTGTAGAAAGTAAACTGTCTATTTAACCTTTCCCTTTAAAAAAAAAAGTTGGGTTTTTTTTCAATGGAGATGAAGAATGTGACAGTGATGAAACAGAATTTTATTGGTGGAAGCTCTGATGGCAGTGCTTTATTGGTGACTTCCTTTTTAGTCATTGCTGTTATTTGTTCTTGTTGGTTTTGTTTCTTTTGCTGATATGAAGGCCTGGAAGCAATCCTTTCCAAATTCACAGACTATGCTGTGATCCTGGGAGTCCCTGAGAGGCTTTCTGGAGAGGGAAGCCATGGGGTACTGCCAGGCTGCGAGATACCTTAAAGTCCCATAGGAAAAATGGGGGACCCTTGGGCCTATGTCAGAGATGGGGGGCACCTGGACCCTGGGAAGGAGTGGAGGGAAGGAGTGAGGCTTAGAGGAGGTTTCAGGGCTATGCTCAGGGGTGGAGAAAATGGGCTATTGTAGGCTTTGTTCCTTTAACATAATATTTTGGGTGGGTTTGTGGAAGAGGAATTCAAATTTTCACTCTGTAAAACATCAGAGCATGCAACCTTACCTGGAACACTGTCTGGTGTCTGGGCCAATGCAGCATATCACAGAGATTAAGAGCGTAATAAGCTCTATCAAAGCATCAGACAGCACAGGGATAATTACAAGATCCATCATTATTAGGCAAGAAAAACAAATGTGTCTTATAAACCCTAAAGCTCTAGAGCAAAAACCACTCACTAATTGAGCAGGGGGCTAGGTGCAAGCTTCTCTTGGGGTCAGTTTATTCTAGGTTAGTCCATTACACAGTTATTACACCTTGCTCTTAAGCACAAGTATTCAGCGAGGTTAGTGAAGGATGATGGCAGACATCTCTCTACCATAATCTGTGTTCTCACTTCATGCACCCACACTGAGCCACTCTCTGGGCTCCTACGGTTGCATTAATGAATTCTGGTCTCACACTGAAAAAATCTCTTTCGTCTCTCTAATGCTAATTGGTTTATTCCTCCCTACTCTCTCATCTTCTTCATAAGAAATTCTTTATCCCTGGAAATCATTCATGTATTTGTGTGAAGCAAATGTTTTGCCATCGTAATTGATTGGGTTGCATGAATTAGTAGTTGCTTTGTGACAAATTAGCAGAGGGACAGTATTTCTGTGTTTCTCTTGAAGCCTACTGTGCTGTGCACTCACAATGGCATTCCTTTAGAGTGTTGGAAAGCTCTTTTCTTATGTGAAAGAATGAGAAAATATGGTCTGTAAATTCATCTCAATTTGTGAGGCTTTAACTGAAGGAGATCATCTTAATTTTGAGGTGAATCCTAATTTAAAAGACTATTAGTGGAGTTTGAGGGGTGATGAAGGAATCTTTTGAAAAATGATGACGTACACCTGACTTGGTCTTTCAGTTCGTCCTCCCTCTCATCTTGGGGAGGCTAGCCAAAGAGGAATTGAAGATTTTTCTATTAGTTTTAGATCAGTGACTTATAGACGAATACAATAGGTTGAAGGAGTAGGATGTCTGACCTGTCTCTCAGATTTGAAATCATGTTACAATCAGGTGGCTACTTGTCTCTGTCTGTAAATAGCAATGCTGCCCATGGGTCAGGTCAGCAAACAGGCAAGTGTCCAAACTGCAGTTCCCAGGAACCCTGACAATGCACACTAAGAGGAAATATTTCCAATATCCTTGACAAGTCCTCCTCTTTGTACTCCCTATAGTTCCTTGCCACCCCAGAGGGCTGATATTTATTTTGTTCTATCTTCACACATAAGAAACTATGGTTTGTGTGAGTAGGGTGCAGTAAAAGGATCAAGAGATCCCCGACAAAGAGAGAGGTTGTTCCTCTCACACTAAAGAGAGGTGTTGCAGCACTCTGTGGTCTGGGGCCCAGGAAGGGAGAAGTTCATGGGCCTGCCTGTGTACCATGGCACTCTGCTAAGCAAGCAGCAAAATACTGAACATCTGGAAGCCCTGGCTGCCCCCAGTGCCAGGTTATCTGACTCTCCATACTTTGCTGGCTTCACCAATAGGTCCTTTCTTTCCCTGGTTGCGCAGTGACCAGCGTAAACTCTGGAACAGCATGCTACCTTCTCAGGTCTGTATCAGCAGGTCACACTAGTCTTGCAAAGGATACCATACTCCCTTTTGAAAAGGCCATTATCTCTATCAAGAAGCTATTGATAAAGGGTTCAGAAACAATCTTAGCTTCTACTTAGCTTCAACTTGCTTCCCTTTCCACTGAAAATCCTCTTTACAACCAGCCTGGAAGTTGTAACTCCTTCCCTTCTTAAACTGACATCCTCATTGAAGAACATGTCCCACCATTTTTCCTTTCTCTGGAGTCTGGCTCAGAGACATCTCCCTCCTTGGATGGCCTTCCCGGTACAGCCCCAAATCTACAACAGTTCCCACCCCACTGTGTATAACAAAACACAACAAAGTGGTTTGCCTTTAGGGTCATGTAAAATAACACAGCAAGCAGGACAATTGGATATCACGACCTTTCCTGAGACCATTGGGTAAAGAGAATAGATATATATAAAACCAAGATGAAAATTCATTTTATTAGTGTTCAGCACACACATTCTTTCTGTATTCAAGTGCATGCATATGGCACTGCTGTCACAGAAAGAGTCTCTTGACAAGGTTAATCCCCAAAAAGTGGCTCACAGTCCATGGCACCCCAGGACTGTCTGCTCAAAAAAATAAGACAAGAGAGAACATGCATATACAGTTTGGGGCCTCTTAAGGTCATCTGAAATTAGGTGTGATTCTCTTACATGCAGATTAATTGCAGATGAACTATAGCCTTGAGCACACTATGGGGAGCTTCAACTTTTGCCAAGTCTTGGCCACTGCAAGCACTTGAGAAAAAAAGGATACCCCAGCAACACTAGACTGTGTTCACAGTCTAGTGAATTGACCAAATAAATTGACCAATTGACCAAATAAAAAGAAGAGGGAAATGCTAAGCCACAAACACAGGCTGTGGGCTGTGTCTTTGTGATTTTTTAATTTTTTTTTTTAATTAAAGAGACTGCTATGACCACTTCTTTAAGGATGTAAAAAGAGAATTTCATCCTGTGGGCAGCAAAAGAGGAGGGAAAGACACCACCTTCCACCCAGTGTGGAAGCTTCTGTGGAACTCTGGTGTCCACCAGCTCTGTCTACTTAGCTCCACATCTGTTGTCCATGTGAGTTCAGTCTGTCAGGTGCTTCAGGGTGTCATGGGCTGGGATGGCCACAGTCATCTGATGAGCAGACTGCTGCATTCCTCCTGTCTGATTTCCCCTGCTAGGAGCTTGGTGCAGCTAAACCTCTCATCTCAAATACTCTTTACTCTTCCTGGAGACATCTTCAAAGTTGACTTCAGTGTTATTTTTCTCCTTTGTGAAATTTGTCAGACTTGCCAAGACACTCTTGGGTGACAATGCCAGGAACACAAACTCCTAAACCAGGATTGTCTTCCCACCCAGAACAGGTGTTAATCTCTTTGCCAGGGATAAGTGCACGAATAAGTTTTCTTCTCTTAGCACCTCACTGATCTCCAACTCACTGGTGCCCATGAAGTTGCAATAAAACTAGCTTGGACAACTTTTCAAAAATATGTGAAACTGCTGCCACTAACTGCATGAAAAAGAGAGTGCAGGAGTTTCACCTGATCCTGTTGCCCCTTCACAAACATCCCTTAGACAACAGACAGCTTGAGCAAGCTGTGATGATACGATTCTAGGCAAATTGTTGCTTCCAGAATTAGTTGTTATGAGTGTTCATGCATTTCTAGAGCTCTGATAGCTAGGTCTTTATGCAGAGAACACCTATGCTACAAAATGAAAGCTGAGGAAAAAATTGACAATCCACAAGCTGTTCCTTTGCAGCAACTGTAAACTCTACAAAAAGCCAAATAAAGGGAGAAAGATTAGTGTTCAACACAGGACAGAGAGGAGACTTGGCTTTCGTCAGTGTCTTTGACTTGCAGCCTTCACATATGCATTTGAAGAGAGCATGTCTTACTGTTCAAATGGGCCAGGGACACTGGCTACAGCCTGAAGGATTAGATGTTAGCCCAGTATTTCCAGTGCCGCAGGATAAGAAAAAAAATGTAAAGTACAATTGTCCTCTCACAAATTCATGTGGTTCTACATTGAGGAAAACTATCCTGTTACATTTTTACAGGTAGGAGTCTAGGATATTGCAATGCTACATTTATTTCCAGCGTTTACATACAGTCTGAGCTGAGAACAGGCTCCAGTTCTTTGGATGATTTTATTGTTTGATGACATCTTCATTGTTCTTATTACTCATTACAAACAGAATTCTGGGAGTGAGGTCATTCAATGGCAAACTCATCACAAGTATTTCCCAAAAGGTGTGCCTGGAGAAATCTTTTGAATGCAACCAGTTTTTATGAACAAGTTATAAATAAAAGAAGCTGATGTTGTTTGTGATTTGCAAAACCTAAGACATAATCCTTTCTCTGTTTTCTTTTGCATGTTTCACTCCTAAAACAGTCAAACACAAACATCCCAAAACTCTATAAATTTAATTTAAAAATGGCAAACTATTTATTCAGAAGTAGACTTCATCCTGAAAAAAAACCAAACTCTGGTTTGAAAATAACTCCTGATTTACCTTTCTTTAGGACTTAGATAATTAAAGAGAATTTAGGAGGTACATTGGACTGAAATGAAATGATGACCACTGAACACAAATGCTAGCTCCTGCAACATCTGTTCTAGACCCAGAATCTGTGACTTCCAAACTAGCCGTTAACCTGTGAGCCATAGAGGCAAAAGCAACCTTGTGTAAAACTTGCCCCCTGATGATTTGGAGTTATTTTTCTCAAGTTCTGTTGGCTGTACATATTTCTAAATGGAGTCTTCTTGTAGTCTTGCAGTTTAACAGGTTAAATATTTGGCCTCTAACCTTCTAGGCCTTTGGCCTTTTTAACTTTAGCCTGGACTTGCCCAAACATAAAGAATATTTAACAATTCTTTTCTGTAAATAAGGTTAAAAGTTGATATAGCTTTGAATATCTGTGCTGTTTTCAGCAAAGTTTAATAACTGCTCTTTTCTGTTAGTAAGACAGTTCAGATATATTTTCCTTGATTGTCCAGGAAAGTGTAAATAAGAGAGGGTTTTGTATCAAACTTTGCAGTATCCGTTTATACATTTACTCATGATACTGTCTCCTGTACTACATCAGCTGTGTTACACAAAATTCAGCTTTTCTGATTAAAATAATACTTTAATTTCATACAACTATATGATTACTTTTGATTACAAAAAATGCAGCAATGTCATTAAATCATGTTATAATTGGAATGGGACAATTTGACACTTTACTTTGGATTATTTATTTGGGGTTTTTATTTTGTTTTCTTTTGATGCATACTGTGCTTGGCCTTGTTAAAGCAGTGACTCTTTTCCACAACCCAGCCAAAAAGCAAAGTGAGATAATAAATCAGATACAATTTGTAGTGGACAGGTTGTCTTTATTCTTTCTCACCTACATTTTTTCTTTGGTGAAACGGTAAATAATAGAGACCTACACAGAATTGTCTTAAGACTTTATCAACTTCAAACTCAGTGAAGAAATTCTCCCATTTTAAGCATCGTGTCTTCCCAGGGGTATTGTCTGGTGCTGTCTGCTGGCTTGAGAACATAAAATGGCATTGTTTTACAACTGAGTCACAAGCTGAAAGTTAACTCTGATCTTCTAGGAACTCAAGAGCTAGGGCAGTCTTTACTAATATAAATATTTAACTCCAGGCTACTGTAGTTAGTTTATAATTTCCCAACATCTGCATTTTAGTTTTTAGATATAGTGAGCAGCACAATCTGTGGTTACTTTGCACATGATTGTATGCATATTTCAGGATCTGCTTTGTAATTAACAGAGATTTTGGCCCTTACTTGAGGGCAAGAGCAAAAAACCCAATAACTGCTCATGGGGACTGTGAAACCCTCTGCAATTTTAATAAGGAAACTAGTCTTTTTAGTAAGAACTTATTTAATATGTTTTCTAAATGAAAGACCAGTTTACATGTTGTAAAATAAAGAGAAAATAAAAATTCAGCCTTAGAATGCTCATGTTAGGGAATTTTACGGGGTTACTTTACTTGGCCATATTTTGACTTTAGCTTCTTTCTGCAGATAAATTTTCTGCACTGTCAGTTTTAACTTGTCTCTTTGGTCTTGTTTTTGTCACCTCCCTGCAAACCAAACCCTGTGTTGCTGCCAAGCTCCACTCACTCTTCTTTCTCAAGAAATATTTTTTTTGTGTTCCAGAAAAACTCCATTTCCATTACTCTACCCCTCAAATCTGCATCCAACATTTTTACACTCTCCTTGTCTTATTGTATGTTTTCTTCCAGAAAACTTTTGGAAAGATGTTGGGCACATATTTTTAAAGATGTTTGGGAGATATTTTTTTTTCTTCTCCCTCATTCTTCCATCCATGAGTGCAGACAATACTGTCATCGTTTAAGTGTTCTGGGTGAAACTATGTCTGAATATATTTCTCTGTCAGCTTTGACTGCTTTTTACTTATAGCACAACACAATAGTAGTAAGATACTAAAGATATATTTTAATGAGCTGTTCATTATGTTGGGAAACTGATTGCTTTACAGTGATTGGCAATACTACCTCTGTTTTACACATGAATGTTGAAAAGCTGACTTCTGTGTTTCTGGAAACCACACTAGGTTCTGAAATCGTAACCTACATGTTGGCCTTTGCTCACCCTACCCAATTTAAGGCATTTGTATAGAAGCATCTAATTAAGGGGCTTCCTCACTTTGGGTTCATTCTGCTGTAGACGGTGAAAGCATAGCTGAGACCCTGTCAGGTGTGAACTGCCCTTTGAAAAGATCTAATTCTTTTCAGCGATTTAAGACCTACCTCCTGACTTTTCTGAATACTCTGAAAGTTAAATGGTTGATACTGGGGTCCAGATACCTTGCTTTGCCCATCAGTATTCTTCAATGACCAAGAAGTGTGAAGAAGCAACCAGAAAATAGAGTAGAGGAGAAGGTCTGACACTGACCTGACATTCTTTTTCAGCCAACATTGAATGAGTTTGTCGAAAGAAAGCTAACTTGTGAGTAATGTACTTGCATGATTTATTGTCATGTAAGCCCTAAAAAAAGAATTGTCACACAATCAAAAATTATTGTGTTTTTTACATTTAAATAAGTTTGCCATTCCACAGAACCTGCAGTTAACACCAAACACTGTGTCAGCAAGGTAAAATTCACTTGCATTGCTTCGTGTCTTTGACAATATCACTGGAATTCTTCTTGGACAGATACATGACAATGAACTCATCCAATGGCAAACATAACACACATTTATGCCAAGAGAATTTTTGCTGGTGAAGGCATTAGAAAACCAGCACTGCAATGCAAATAAATAGGACAGACCACTTCTATGAAAAAACCCAAGATGCTTACCTGTTGGTAACCTTTCAAAATGCAAGCCCGAATCTTTTGCTTAAGTAACATGGTATTCATCCAGAGCCCTATTTATTCTGCTCTCTAGCATGCATATTCTGGGTGTTAAGCTTCAGAAATATCTTACGCCCTGAAAATTAGAAACACAAATTCTAGAGACTGAATATATGTAGGCAATTCTCAGTGATTCCCCATGTTTTAGTATTAATTAAATCTGCAAAGGCATGGTGTTTCATTTATCATGATGTTGAGTTTACTCATTTTAAAATGGATGTTTTTAGTACAAGCAGGAAAGTATCTTAGCCACTTGCTGTTAAAGAAGAGTTTCCTTCTCACAGCCTTCACTTTCCATTTTAAACCTCACGTACAACTTCGCTGCCTGCTATTAAATAGTTGCCAAGTTACACTATAAGGGAGGCTGTATTTTGGCGTTGGATAAAATGATCCTTTAACACCAATATCTTAAGGAACCTCAAGTGACCAGGAAATAGCTGCTTGTGCAAGGTAGTCTTCAAGACAGATTGAATTACTGGAGATGCTGTGAAGTTATACTTATGAGACAGTAGAAGGTTACCCACTGCCTCAGTCTTTCAAGGTACTGAATGCTGCCTTTGTCAAATAAGAAATGATAATTCTTTGCAAATGTTTCTTGAATACTTTATGTGTTTCAGACTGCTCTGAATGCAAGTTTCACTGTACTTTGTTAATCCTTCCCTAGTATTTAGATACAGGCTTCAGCTGTTCTAGCACTTACAGGGTGTTAGTCTATGCTCATGTGTGGAGTTTCCTGAGTTCAGTTTAGTTCAGCAGAATGTTCCACTGTTGCAAACTCTCTCAGGGCAGGGTGACTTGCATAAATGAGAAATGTTTTCAACTTCTGCACTGCTGAGCTTCTGTGAGGATTCAGCAGAAGTCTGAAATTTCACAATGCTCACAAGTCTGAAATTCCTGAGAGCATATATATCATTCTTTGACTTGAAACTCAAATCAAGTCAAAAAGTATTTGATTTACCTTGGTGGACCTGCACATGTCAGATCCCAATTGCACTGAAGAAAGTTCATGGTGCTTCTCATCCACTTCTCTGCTTAACTGACTCCTGGAATTGCATAGTGTAGAATGGCTCATGTCATCTGAAGCTGCTCTTCTTTGAAACCACTGTTAATTCAGAACTGCTGGAGTCTGGCATTCTCTGGCTGCTGCTGTTTTCAAATTTATTCAAAATCTCTAAGCAAATTCTAACCAAAGGATGTGAAGGTCTGTTCTTAAACCTCATATTAGACATACAAGTTGGTTTAAGTTTGCTTAGAAATAAGTCAGAATTCAAACTTTACAGATGAACATTACTTCAGTGTTCAGGCTGAAAAAAACCAGACTGTTTTTCAAATGTTATTGCCAATAGATTTTTCTTCAACTTTGTAAAAATTATGATATTATTTCTTCACATTAGGTGCAAGACCTTTTGCATACAGTAGGGCATTCAACCTTTTCTCCAGCCTAAACTGTTGCTGCAAGTTGCCTTTTAGCTGATGTGGCATTTAGCAAACAACTTGTCACCTGGAGAAGTCTTCATGGTAATGTGGATGCATTATTGACTTATTACACAGTATCCACTGGCTGAGATACTTTTGTCTGAGAAGTTTCCAGAGTACAGTTCAGCTCTTCAGTGTTTACTAAAGCTCCCCAAAAGAAGCAAGTCAGGTAAAAAAGCAATGAAGCTTCACCTGCACTGCAGTTTCACTGCTGCCTCTGTGAATAATAAACTTATTAATGCCTGTTAAAGGCATTTAAACTATTTACAGCTTAAAATAGAATGAGGGTTGATGACAGCCAAGACTTAGAGTATTATATTATGTGAAATTTTTTCTTCTGTATGGTAAATCACAAGCTAAATTATCTCTTTTCTAGGTCAGTTTTGTTCCTTTCTTCCTTAGCAGAAGTTATGTTTATGGTTCTGGGTTACATATATTTTACCACATCTTACAATTCACATTCGCAGTTAGTACTGAAAGTTTCTGCTTCATAGAAAGCTAGAAACCAGCCCCTTTTAAAGAGACACAAAAGAAAAGGAGGCTTTCTTTCTGTATACAGACTATACTAGGAATACTTGGAGTAGTAAATTTGATGATTATTTTCAGCAAATATGGTCTTAGAAAATTTGATCATGCGTTTTTTTTGGTGTGGGTTTTTTATGTATGGCTAGTTCTTTTTCCCCCTTCTTTTGAAGCAGGAATGGCTTCCAGATCTTGCATTAGAAGGCAGTCTAAATTTACTGTTGTTCCTGTAGCACTGAATTCTCCACTGGATCATTCTGCTGTGTGTTTGACTAGCCATATTACATAAAGCACGTACTGCTACCTCCTGTATTAGTACCACTAGACAGAAAATACCTTTTTCTCCTAGCAGTGGCAGGTCAGGTCTCTAATAAAACTGGACTAAATGACACTCCTGGCATATGCAAGCCATACTCCTTATGCTTCCTAGAAAAAAAATTACCCCTAAATATCTGAAGTATGAGAAAGAAATTCTGTGTTTTGTAAAACTTCATAGACTAGTCAATGTTGTTTAATTTTTCCTCCCGCTAGTTGATAATATTGCCTACATCTAAGCAATCCAAGCAAACCCCTGTGGAGTCAAGACATCTCTTTCCCTGTACCCTTTTTCTTGCTATGTAAATCCATAAAGAAGGTATTGTTTTCTGCAAGACTACATCTCAAGTGACAAAAGAAAGGACAGATAGAAGGAACTACTGTAACTATACAATACTACAATAGTACAAAACTACTACACTAACTACATGTAAAAGAAACAGAGCAACAGTCATTGAGAGACTTCCCTGTGGTAGCTGTGTCCGAGAAACCAGAGTTTTACCTGCTACCCTACATGTAGTACAGCACATTGCATTAATGTTTTTGCTTTCTCTTAGACCAAGTCACTCACACCAGTTTTGTAGTAATGCCAGTGTGACATGTTGCACTTAGAAGAACTATTTGGAAACTGTGTCCTGATGGCTTCCAGAGAACAAAAGCAGAACAGAAAAGGTCCCTGTCAGAGTGATTTTGCAATAAAGAACCCTGCTGAGCCTAAGGAATAATATTATTTTCTAGTGCTATCTGGAGTTCATTCTTGTGCCACTCAGAGATCACTGAAAGCCTCAATCTTCATTCCAGTCAAAGATGCCTCAAAAGATATTTTTTACAAAATTCACAGAGCAGTGCAACAAGATTTGCACACAGGTGAGTATATAAATCCTGTTTTGCAGTATATTTTCCTTTTCTTGCACTGCAAAATTTTAAAGAATCTTGTTTTAAGAAGAAGCAACAGTCTGACAGCACTAGAAAATGTGCTCCTTTGCTTTTCTGAAGAACAGGTATGGACCAAGAACCAGTATCAGCTTTCTTTGTGTTCACCCATCTGGCAGCAAGAATTTCTGGAAAACAAAAGATAACTCAGCCTGTACGTTCAGGCCTTCGCTATCTTTCCAGGAGTTCATTGTGCAGCCCTTGTCCTACAGTTCTCACACACTTTATTAAGAATAGAAAAGGAAATAGGCTTACAGCAATTTTCAGGGTTCCATGTTTTTGAAAAATGTATGGAATTTCTGCAGCAGGGAAAATTAAAACTTTTTTTAAATACAGAAATTTAAAATGCTTGCCTAATTGCAGCCTTAAAAGAAATAATGCTTTACGAATAGTAAGAAGTTCACAAGACAAATCTGTAACATTTTGGCTGACACTTCTGATTCAGCTCTTTTTCTCCTGAACTTGACCTGAGAACAAAAATCTATTTTACATAGTTCATTGGAGAGGGAAAAAAAAAAAAAAAAAGGAAAAAGGAAGAACTTTAGTTCTTTACATCTAAGATTGAATTTGATCTAAGCCACAAGGTCAGCCCTGCACTATCCCACTGACATCTCCACAAATCCCAGGGTTGCGGATTTGATCCCTGTATAGGTCATTCACTTAAGAGTTGGACTTGATGGTCCTTGAGGATTCCTTCTATCTCAGAATATTCTGTGATTCTGTGATTTGGTGCTGCTTCATCTATCTCTGAAGGTATATAAGGCATATTGTCATAAAGGACTTACAATCTCTATATTTTGCTTTCCCTAGTCTTGTATTCTGGTATGGCTCACAAAGCCATCACTATCCTTTTCTGAAGGCCAGCAAAATCAGTTGTCTTGGTCAAAAATGTACACAGTCGTATCTCAGTGTAGCCTGGTCTGAAAAGGAGTCTGGTTAATTAACATTGATTACAATCCACCATCTGCAAGTAAAAATTGATTGCTAAGGTCCCTAATATGAATGCCTCTCTGTCTTGATTTCAATATTTCTGTGAATTTCCAATGACAGAAACAGGGACAGAAACTGAACCCACTTCTTAAAGGTCCCAGTTATTTGCAAGCTCCCCTGAGAAAGACATTGGTGATTCTTCTGGTCCTACTTTATCACCCCATGGGAAGGTCATTTGTTAGCACAGCATCTAATTGCTGGAAATTGTCAGTGAGCACATTTGGACCCTGTTCAATGCTCCATTTTTTATTGAGAGAGGAGCAATGGTATTGATTTTGGATAGTCAGGGAGAATGCCAGGGATATTAGTAAGGAGCTCAGAGAACACAACACATAAACTTTTATGACATGATGTCAAACTGGATTGCGCAGGCATAAATGAAAAGGACAACATCTTCTGTAATTACTGCAAACATATACCATGTATCTATTTTAAAAATGGTACATTTAAATGAAAAAGAGACCTTGCAAAAAGTGACATCTCAAAAAATTTGTCTGACCGAAAGGGAAAAGGGTCAAGGTTTTTATGTGTACCTTTCAAAATGACAATGCACAGTGCAGGAGCTGTACTTCTTTTGCTGTTGCAGCGTGATTGAAACCTACTGTGTTAAACTGGTGACCCATTTCCACCATGCTTTAAGTTTGGATATGTAAAAAATTCCATGCAATCCCAGTTCTAGTTAAATGGATGACAGTGTGAAACACAGCACAGCTGCTGCCTGACTCTGCTAAGTAAGCTTTGTCCTGGTTCTCCACATCAAAAGAAACTTCATCTACATAAGGATGATACTACATAACCCCAAAAAAGAACCAGTAACCACTTACACTAGTGTAGCGCACAGTTACCATTGTGCTGAAGTCTACACTAAATAGCAATTTAGCCAGCTAAGCCAAGACCTTTAGTGATCTTCAAGCGCTTAATTTATAATCAGACGTACAAACGTACAACGTAAGCTGTTGTACGTTAGCCCATGGCTTAACTAATTTCTGAGTCACGACTTTTCTATCAAGTGGTTCCATAACAGTTGTAAAT
This sequence comes from Leptocoma aspasia, assembly GCA_013399835.1. Taxonomy (NCBI): domain Eukaryota; kingdom Metazoa; phylum Chordata; class Aves; order Passeriformes; family Nectariniidae; genus Leptocoma; species Leptocoma aspasia. Next base: position 30,007 of record VXAX01006252.1, read on the forward strand.
AATTTGTGCAAATCAATGTTAGAGACATTAATTCAGAATGGAATGCTGATAGCCCAAATTTAAGAAAACCTAGTATTCTATGACCACAAACTCAAACACAGGTGCCTGGGGATGTTATGGAATCTGCATCCTTGAAGATATGGCCTGGGCAACCAGCTGTGAGAGGTCCTTGCTAGACCAAGTTGGTTGGACCAGATGACCTCCAATCTCAGGCCCCTTCCAATCTCAGTCACTTTGTCAGCTGCAACTCTGTGAGGCAATAAAAAGAGCATAAATATCTTTGAAGCTATTGTGCGATTCTTTTTCTACTTATGAGTTTGTTTATTTGTTTATTTGAATTTTTAGTGTCCTGAATTCACTGAGTGAAAATTTTTAAGGTGTCCATGACTACTGGATTTAATTTTTGTAGTTGTCAGGCAATAGGAAAGGTACAGGAGTTCCCAGAGGAGCTGCCCTGCTGATTGATGAGCTCTTCCCCCATCTTTGCAATACAGCTTTAAACTCAGAACAACAGTAGATGAATGGCAATGAATAAATGATGTCAACAATTTGTGTGGAGGCCAAAGAAAATATGAGGGGCCCCCCAATAACTTCATCTCTGAATATGCTGCAATGCAGCTGTGAGTAATAAGTTCACTTTCTTTTCAGGCATTGTACACTACATCTGAAATAGTTTCTGAACTTAGCACACAGTTTCCTGACCATCTATTATTTTCCTTAGGGATCAGGAATCTTTCAAGCATTGCAGTGAAGAGTTTGATATGAGCAGATTGTGCATCAGGGAGATGGGTGGTGGTCTGCTAGCCTGATCTCACAAGTTGCAGAGCTTGGGGGAGGGAAGTAACTGTTTAGACATGTTAATATAATTTTATTGCTGGCCCTATCATTTATTTTGGCTCATATGAACAGTGGCCAATTTCATACTATTTTAAGCATGTGTGCATAGAAGTCAAGCAAATACATAAGTTTTCTGTGTGTTTGTGTTTAGAAATATCTCATTGGGAATTTTGAACTAGATAAAATCTCTCTTCTAAAATCTGTGGAAGGTCTGCATTCATAGCAGTGGTTGCCATTTTAAGAGGTGAACATAGCAGAAAGGTGTCCCTTCATACATATGTAAAAGGCTATTTTGTAAAAAAAATGCATTTAAAGTATATTTTATTTCATGATCATGAGATCAGATTTATATTCTAAGCAGTAGCATTTATTTATCTGTATATTTGAAGTTTTCATTAAATTCTTAACACATCTTGAAAATTACTACGTAACTAAAAAAACTTAAGAAGAAGCTACCTAGTTGCAGTTTGAATTAAATAATTCTATGAAATAAAATCAAAAGTAATCAGCACTATGAAGCTCAGAAAAAAAAAATGTAATTCTTCTTTTGATTCAGAGTTGTGCTGCTGCTTATAGTGGCATCATCCTCTCCCAGTAAAGTGCGCTGCTGGATTCATCAGACTCATCAGCTCACAGTTTTAGAATAGGATATTTTTATTTCCTAACTACTTTTTGTTTTCCTAAATTGAGAGGCACTTCTTCCCCCAGCTACCACTCATCTCTGGAGAAGGCAATTGTAGCCTACAACCTAAAAGCAACTGGATGTTTAATTAGGGCAAGTGCTCACTATTTACAGGACTCTGGTTCCTCTGATCCCTTCCGTTTGTTTTTCCTGTGGCAAAATCCACCTTTTAGTCCATTTGGTAGCTTGGAGGTCTACTATGATGTATTGTGGTATTTTGTTGATGATATGTGGAATGGATGTTTTAAAGGCCTTTCACGGAAAACCTTGTCTTTTTTGGATGCAGTGGGCCAAGCTTGGTGAGTCAGAAGCGTCCTTCAAGACCTGAAAACCTATTATTTCTTTCATCCTTTCTTCCTTATTTCCCAGGAAAGCCCCTTGACTATGCATTATTTGGAGGAAATTAAAGGCCTTTGCATACATATAGTCCTAAACGACTGTGATGTAGGGACTGCAGGATGCAAAATCCTTGGGGCAAAAAATTTGTATTTTTCACTTGTGATGTGCCTAGCCTATAGCATGCCTTGCTAATGATGGAGGATTGAAAGACTTTGATGATAAACAGAGCTTTTGGGACAAAAATAAAAGGCTTATTTGGAATTGTGATTAGTAGAAAGAAGGACTAAAACCACAGAGGCCAAAAGAAAACATCTTCAAAAGCAGAAGACAAGACCTATTGCCCCCTTCCTCCACTGCCACAACAAACTTGAAAAAGAAAAAAGCAATCCTATCTAGGAGATTCAAATGGATAATTTCTCAGAGAAAGGTATAATCCTACAATCTACTTGGAAGAGAACAAAGGCCCAAAAGCAATCAACCAATCAAACCCCCCCGCACAAAAAAACCCCAAACCTGAGAAACATTTGAGTGAGGTGAAGAGCAGAAATCCAGAAATTCCCTCACTTAGTGAAAAGTGAAGTGGGATCAGGGATAAAAGCCAGAGCTGTGTGAAATTCCCAGATTGGTAAGAATGTGCATCGCTGAGAGACTTTAGATGCTTTCAATTCAAATTTGTTTGATCCCGAAATCCTACAAGCACAAATTGAAGCAATTTCTACTAGGAATCAAAGCATTCACTCTAACCTTGTAGATCTTCAGTCTCTGAATATCTTCTGGGATCCAGCCACCCTTTCCCTTCCTTTTCCACTGAGCAATGCAATTCAAACTCCAGCCTGTCCTTGCCAAATGTCTAGTCTGAATGTTTGCACAAAAACTCCAGGGTGTTGTCTTTGAAACTAAATGCATACCTGGCACAATTGCCATTGACACCTTCACCAGCTGCATCTTGGGCTTGCCTGATGTCATTAGGTCCCAAGAATATTTCACACACTTGGTCTGTGCTGAACTTGCTACAATCTACACAATCTACACAGAGGGAGATAATAAAAGGACTTTATACATTTAATTGCAAGCAATATTTAATTAAAATATTAGTAATAAACTTTGGTGCCTCCCCACACAACACAGTGGATAACACAAGTTGGTTAGCCTATTTTAGTGAGGACAAGTCACATAAATCACTACCTTATGAAAACTGTGCTGTTCTATATATAATGTCTTCCAATAACAGTGATTTTTAATTTTACAAGATTATATTTCTCTATAATACTTTACATTTTTTAATTGATTGTGCACACATAGAAGATAAAAGTAATGCTGCTGTATGTGCTGAGAATTTTCTTCATGAATGTGAAATTTAGATATGTGAGTGATTTTGAAGTCTAGAAAACTGAAAAATCTAAGAATATTTCTTATATAGGAAAAAGACCACAAGAGAATCATGTCAGTGTCCTAGAAAGGGGCAAATCTTCTCCAAAAGCAACAGGAAGGAAGAAATCTAAAGTTTTCTAGAGTCATAACTGCAGCCTGGAGTTTGTCAGCTGAAAGGAGCAGGTTGTAAGGATTTTACACATTCATTTTCAGCAATTAGTCAGCACATAGGTTTAAAATGTGGTTTTGTTTATGAACATAAAACATTTTTTATCTTCCTCTGTCGCCTGAATGGCAAAGTTCTGGTCATTGGTACCTGAATAGTTAGATAGCTGTTTCTGTTTCCAAAAGATGAGCAGCTGAAATGAAATGGAACATACATTTTGACATAACTCAAAGCAACTATTGCTTTTGCAATTTATGACACCTTCACACTGAAGAGAAAGACAAGTGTGAGTGAGCTGATTGCCAGGTACACTGCATCCTCTCCTGAGACGCTCCAGCAGGGAACAGCTTCATCTGGCACAGGAGTGGGTGAAAGACAAGGCAAACTGATACAGCTTTCAGGTGACTCTCCTGTCAGGAAGATTTACCAGATCATGACGAAAATTTGATTCTTGACAAGAGTCAGCACCAGATCACCTTGAGAAAGGACTGAACTGCCTCCAGGCTGCTGTTTTAGTTCTGGCTCTGTTATGCAGTCATTCATTGCTCTGCAAAGACTGTAGATGTTGTTTCCAAGGATGGGCTAGACCACTGTTTGACCTAATGAGCCAAATGGCGCCTTTGTCCTGCTTGTAAAAGTTGTGATCTCGCTGCCTAGAGTGACGGGAGGGGGAGAGGTAGGGGAAGGGAAGTTCCGGGAAGTTTCGGGAAGGGAAGTTCCGGGAAGGGAAGTTCCGGGAAGTTCCGGGAAGTTTTGGGAAGGGAAGTTTCGGGAAGTTTCGGGAAGTTTCAGGAAGGGAAGTT
>VXAX01006253.1:0-60274 GCA_013399835.1 Leptocoma aspasia
CCTTAGAGGATGGCACCCTGTGGACAAATGACCCGCGTTGCAGCAGTTTTGGGAAGACTGCTTGCCCATGGGAGGGACTCAGTTGCAGCAGTTTTGGCAGGACTGCTGCTCCAGAGATTGGAGCCATGCTGGAGAAGTTCACAGAGAACTGTCTCCTGTGGGAGGGACCCCACGGCACAGCAGAGGAAAGACTCCTCTCCCTGAGAGAACAGAAGATTTCAGGTGATGAACTGACCAAATCCCCATGCCCTGTCTCCCTGGCAGGAGACACTATAGGCGGGAAAGAGGGAGCCGCTCAGGGGAAAAAAGGTGTTTTAAAGGCTTGTTTTACTTTTCATTATCCTCCTCTGTCTCAGTTAATAGTAAATTTACTTTATATCTTTAAATTTGAACCTGTTTTGCCCATAGAGTGTTTTTCTCCCAGTCCTCATCTCAACTCATGAGCCCTTCGTTAATTTTTTCCCCTCTCCTCTGCCCAGCTAAGAGCAAAAGAAGGTGAGCAAATGGCTTTCGTGGGTGCCTGGCTTTTGGCCAGTGTCAAACCACATATACATAAACCCACACCACCAACCCCCCTGTAAATTTGCATCCCTCTTTCTAGATTAGCGTGACCCAGTTCATATACAAGCAATGAGATTTTCAGAGTTTCATGAAGTGGAGAGGGTGGATACTACACAGTGCAGTGCAATCAACCCCCAAGAGTGCCAAACACCCTGAGTTTTACCCACCTTTGGGGGCTGCTCTTTGCTGTGGCTCCCACTCCAGAACACGTCGTCCTGCCCAGGGCTGAGAGGTGCTGTCACCATGTCTGACAGGGAGCTGCTGTGGTACACATCCTTACTAGCTCGGAAATTCTCACACTTGAAACAAACAAAACACCTGGTGAATTGCACTTCCCTGCCTACCTAACAGGTTGCAGTCTCAACAGAGATCAATGGTTCTGGTGATTAAATATTTACTAAGCGTAGCAGGAATATTGTGTCTGGATAGAGCCCTACTCACCTTGTCCACTGTGCAGTGAGCTATTCATTTCCAGCATGTTAGGCACAAATATCCCAAGGTGAAGGGTACAACAAAAAGAAATAGTAAAAAAATCTATTCTCTGTGTGTGTGTGTGCGTGTGTGTATACATATATACATATATATATATATACACACACACACACACATTTTTCTTAAATCCATCCCTGGCAATGCACAGGGAACTAACTACCTGGATGATGCAAAAAATGCTGTGGAGTCACTACGTTTCATTCAAACCTGGACAATGCTTCCACTGCAGAATTTCCATAGCCTAATCACTGTGGGAACCCACCTCCCCTAATTTAGATGTTGACATCCAAGCTATTCTTTGCATGGCCACCACCAACCCACAGTCAGAGAGGCAAACTGCCAGCTGCAAACACTTTTAAGTGCTCCAGTGATTATGAGGGGACCCTGGTCCTCCTCTGAAACAAATTTTTCAATTACTTGAAAAAAAGAAAGAAAGAAAGATCAAACTTGAGAATGCAGTAAGAAAGAATGAAATTATGCTCAGACTACACCCTCATGGGTGGTCAAGTCCAGGTGATCCCATTGCAGCTGCCTGTGTTTAAAATGTCTCTAAAGGTGTCCAATTAGAGCACTAGGATAGCAAAAACCCTAATCACAGCATGGGAAGGAATCAAGTTACTTCCTTACCAAGTCTTCACTCTAAAAGAACAAGAAGTAAGCGGTGCAAAACTCAAGCTAAACATTTGGTCCTCTGATTCTTCCTGTATGTAAAAGAAGAAATCCGCACACTGATGATCTGCTTCCAAAGAGGAAGAAATGAGAAGAAATGCCTCCTTGAAATGAGAAATCACCTTGGATACAAGACCAAGACAGAACACACAGAAAGTCTGTCTGAGCTGGGCCTGTCTGCAGGGATTGCTATGCTAGAACCAGTTTGATATTACAGAAATAGAAGAAGTATGAGAGAAATGCCTGAAGCTGTACCACTCTGTGCTTCACCTCATCTGATCTCCCATGCAATGCTAGGCCAGGGCTCTCTGGGAGGTGCCACTTCCTCAAACACATGGCAAGATCAGCACCTCCAACACTTGAAGGCCTAAGAATGAAGTTTGCAATTTTCTTCTGAGTCAGAGCTCAAACTCCTGTGTCCCAACTGAGTTACTGCAACTTAGACCAGAGGCACTTGCAGTACACTTTCCCCAAAGAACGACTCAGATGAGTATTCTATTGATTTATCAGGGAAGTCTATAAAATTCTCCAGTTTCTCCATCCTAAAAAGTAAACCACAATAACTAGAACTTCACACAGCTTCCAAGAAGATAATAGGATTATGAACTCTCTATAACTATACAAGACTGAATTTCATGGGAATAATGTTCAACATCAATTAAATATTGACAGGCAGCAATTCTAAAACTAGATAAAAGGTGTCAAAGATGTCTCATTGCAACCTACCAGACCTGTATGGCAAAGTCAACTGCCAAAACCAGTCCTGAGAAGTTCACTTAGTTATTCAGGTGCTTTACCTGCCTTTTTAGGACAATATGTTCTGTTGACTCTCTTTATAGAAAACAGCTTTTTCAGCAGTTGCAAAATAATGTATATCCTTTCAAAATACTTTTTTGTCGAACATGATTGTCTCTAATAACAGTTTTTAGTTAACCAGAATTATTTGAGCAGCAAAGTGTTCACCTGAAGTGATCCACTGTGGGTACAGAAACAGGTTTTGTAGCAGGTGTATTATTATCAGAATATAGGAGGATTTTCTTTTCTTTGCCACTTTTTCAACAAGATACATATATTGCTTTTTAAATTCCAGCCTTTGAGTCCTGTTGATTACCAGAAAACTATTTGTGTTTAAAAGCATGGATAAGTTTTGCTGAGTCATTATATAAGTGACTGAGTGAATCCAAACTCTGCCCAATACACTGGTTCTGTGTAAAGCCAGGAATAGACACCTGCTTCCACAAGCAAGCAAAAACCATCTCAGATAACCCCCAAAATCAGTGTTTGATATTCTCCTTAGGTTTGTATAGGGAAAATAACTTAACCTGCCCCCCATCTAACAATGATTCCAAATTACTGAGACTTGAACCTTAAATTGTTTTTCTTGTAAGTAGTATCTAAAGAATAGCAGCTCTCCTCATGCACAGAAAGCATTGGTAGAGAAAGTGTTACCTACTGTGTGTCTTCAAACCATAAAGGGACATGTAACTGAAGAACACTTTGATTCACAAAATGGTAACATAAGGTGATATAGCACAAAAGACTCATTACTAGAGTTAGTTTAAAACCATTTAGAAGCAAGAAGTTTTAAAAAGACAGGCTGTGCTGCTTTTTGGAGGATGGCCAAGTTACTAATTTGAACTGAATCTACACAGAAGAGATAAAATGCAACGTGTTGTTAGGAAACAGCATAAGGAAAAGGAGTTTCTTAAACTTCTGAGCAGATGTACTCCGGGATACTAGGGCAGTCCATGGCTTTACACACAGCTAGCTCTTGTAATATTGTTAGTCTTCTTGTTCTGATTCAGTCACATCACCCCACACAATAGAGAACATCTACCTAGCAAATCCTATAGGAAAACCACAAGAGTTAATTAAAAATGGAGCCCATTTCAGATGTGAGCTAAATTTTTCCACTAGTCAGGCAGCAGGAGATGCTGGGCAGAAGATCAGACTCAGTGACTTTGTTCAAGAAGCCTCTGTGAAATTCTGCAAGCAGTCCAAAACAGCTCATCCCACACCACCACAACCAGAGAGCCAGATCTGATACTGTACTGCAGCAAACACAAACCTGGCACAACGCAGGTGGAATTGGTATACTCTGAATCTCACATTGCCCTCAGCAGACAGACAGGATGTAAGGCATTGAGAAATCATGCTCCTTTCACCTCAGGAACTGTGTTAAGTTTTTCAGTGAAATAATTCTGAGAGAGATCTGAGCATCCAGGATGTGGCACAAGATCTCACAGAATAAGATTGTTGAAAATAAGAAGTCATTTTTGTCTGAGCAGAGCAGTGCTGGCAGATGATCTCTCTCTGACAAACCTGGCTGGAAGTTCTTCAGTGCAGCATCTGTGATGAATTCAGCTTGCATTTTAACTCCACAGTTCACTTTTATTTTAAATCAACTAGGCACCCACATACTGAATTTCACAAGTACATTGTTGTGTCTTTTAATCTCCAGGTGACTACCTGACCCATCACTTGTATTGCCTAAACACCTCATCCAGTTAATGCAGGCAGCATGTCCAAACATGCTGCCATTAGCATTAACAGCTGCTCCCAACCAGCAAAGGGAAAAATAACCCTTCAGGGGATTTATAAATTACCCATTGAAGTTCATGTGGTCTCCATGTGAACACAGCAGGCAGCAGCACAGATTGGCTTCTCCCTGTCCACATGCACTGTCAGCTGGAGCTCTGCCTTGTGAGGGGCTACCAGGGCACCTCCCAGCAGCGACTGAAATCACACAGCAACCACTGTGCATCACTTGCTGCTATTATCCTTAAGTAACACCATCACTCTAAACAGCATAAATTTTTTGTAGTGTAGTTTCCATCAAGAAATGTGAAAGTTGGTAAACACTGCTTCATTCCTCACCACTCCCCTCAGCAGCTTGGGGAGGTGCTACAAAATGGGAAAGCACTGACAGGGTGCAGAGGAACGATCACTTGTCCCAGGTGAAGCAGCCTCTCATCCCAGGAGTGGCACCTAAGCAGGGCAAGACTATTCTCTGTACAGCCACTGTACTCCTGCAGAATCCCAAATGCCCTGCAATAAACTATGGATGCTCCCACTGCTATTACAGGGCCAAAATATTTGCCTCAGGGAAGCTGCCAGCCTCTGCCCAAGGCTAAGATACAAATGTCCTTCTTGTAGACCTTGCAATAGCTCTCCAGTGATTTGATGCTGCAAGCCAGGCCATCAACTCAGCCCACTTACAATACTCGTGACTTGAAAAAACAAACAGGCCCTGGAAAAAAAGGATGTGAGAAGACACACATCAATATTTTTCCAGGTAAAAGCTATCAGGTGAAATGAGGCCTTTCTGCTCACAACATCTGTCTCTTGGTGATTTTTCCATCATCACCAAACAGCAAAGCAACCTGAAGAGGAAAGGCACAGGGAGGCTTTGACTCAGGGACACTAAGAGCCAGCTATTATCCACCTCCCAGACTCTCAGACTCTGAGACTTGCTCTAGGGCGCAAACCAAAGCAGGAGAGGGGAGAGCTGTTTCCCTATATCCTGCTGGGGAATTTCAGCTACTCCAGTATCTGCTGGGAAAGCAGCCATGGTGAGCTGTAGGCAATCCAGCAGAGTCCTGGCATGCACAGAGGGTAACTTTTTCAGCCAGGTAATAGGCAGCCCTGCCAGAGCGGGATGCAATACTGGTCCTGAGGGTCACCAACACAGGGGAGCTCATCAGTGAATTCAAGGTTGGAAGCAGCTGGGGCTGCAGTGATCACACACTGGTGGAGTTCACAGTCCTGAGGGACATGGCTCAGGCAAAGGGTAAAGTCAGAACCCTGAATTTTAGGAAAGTAAGGAAAGAAATGTTTATAATGAGGGTGGCGCAACACTGGAAAAGGTTGCCCAGAGAGGCTGCACATGCCCGTCTCTGGACACATTCAAAACCAGGCTGGACAGGGCTCTGAGCAACCTGATCTAGTTGAAAATGTCCCTGCTCAAGGCAGGGAGGTTGGACTAAGTGACTCTTAGAGGTCCCTTCTGACCCAAACCATCCTATGACTTTGTGACCTTTCATGCAGGATGTTCACCTGAAGCTCATGCCAAGCAAAATTGACAACAAGATCAATAAAAATCTTGATTGTTTACATGGTTTCACTCATAAAAATTTTGGGTTTGGACTTATTTTGTAAAGTGCCATATACATTTATGGCAGCATATAAATAATACATCATCCAGGGACTGAAACAGCACTGTCACTCAGACTTTCTGTGCAACATCTGAGGGGAGCTTCATGGAATCAACAATGAGGCGTCAAGCACGAAAAATAATTCTTATCTACCCCTGATCTGCACAAGAACTCAGCAACACAGGCGGCACCACAAAACCTCGGAGCCGGTTTGCGCAGGCCTGGGTCATCTGTGCCAGAAGAGAATTCTGTTTCTGATGGGTTGTCCTGCCTAGAAGCAGCCCTGGCTCCCCCTCCCCAGCCAGGGCAGCAGTACCTGCACGAGCAGGGCTCTCTGTGGTGCAGGGGTGCAGGGGCTGGAGCTGCTCCCGGATCCCATCCTGGGCTGCGGGCTGGCCTCGTGTCCCAGCGCCGCCGGCCACTGCAGGCAGGGCTGGATGCTGTCACTCTTCTTTGCTTGGTCCTCGGCCTGGGAGGGACAAAAGCAGCAGCACATTGCACAAAGAGCCCCAGGTTTGTGGGCTGGATGCTGTTTCATGGCAGCACAGAGCACACCACCTCTGATGGACCTTGCCACCAAGGAGGACAGCCCTGGCACACGACAAACAAAAACTATTTCCTCTTCATTTGCAACCCTTCCTTTTCCACCAAGTTTCTAAGCTGAAGCAAGAAGGGCCTGAGTTTCTACCTGCTGTATTCTAGGCCACTCCTCTGGCTGCAGGCTGGGATTTTAGCTGGGAGGAATCATCTGTCTATACTTACTTATCTTTGTCAACATGCAGCCTGTTTTGCTGTACATTGATCACCCCTTCCACAGCATTGACATTACTGCATGTTGCTTTCTACCTTAAAACACTTTCAACACTCTGTGTTTTGGTATGTTACTTGTACTGTGAGAAAGAGTGAGGAACATGATCTAGAAGGAATACATTTCCCGAGGGCATTGCTCATTACAAAAGTCTTTATCCTGTGGTTTTGACCCCACTACTCTTTTCAATTCTGTTCAACATGACTAATTCCCATTCTCTAATGTAAATCTTTAGCATATCCTCTGATTCAGCAGCCTGGAAACAGCTCTACACAGTAAACTAGAGATTAATGCCATAAAGGTACCCTGTTATCTGTGTCAGGGTGGGCATTCTTAATGGTATCTCTCGCTATATCTGGATGTTTGTGCTTGTATCAGAAAGGTAAGCATATTCTTAGCACAGCCTAGAAACTGCTGAGGACATGGAAAATGATTCCACTTAGTCTCACAGTTCCCCACTGTGGAAAAAAAGAAGAACAAAACCTAAAAAAAACCCCCTTACTAAAACAAGCAACCACAGTCAAACACCATGAAATTCTAGCCCCAGTGAACACGCTCTTGAGGCCACATTTTCATTACCTGCAACTCGTAATAATGAAAGGCAAATTTTACCATAAGCAAGGAAGAAAATGTGAGATATGATAATTCACCCCCCAGCTCTGTGCCCAAGGGGGGCTGGCATGAAAGGCTTTATGATCCAGATGATAAACCCATGCAGGTGACACTTTGGGCTTCCAGAACTGATGCCAATCCCCATCCAGGCACTGAGCTAGCTTGGAGCCTGCCTCCCTGCTCCTTCACTCTGGTGCTGGTGGGACCAGATACAGCACAGAGTGAGCTCACATCTGGGCACAGGTGTGCAGGGGAAAATTGTCCTGACCTGCTGGGGACAGGATAAGCACAATGGCAAAGACAAGGAACTCCCAAAAGAGGGTTCTGCACCCCCAAACTTTAAACTTGAGGCAATGAAACAGTAATTCTCAAGAGCTTCTGTTTATTGATGGTTGGTCCTAGAAATGGGACCCCTAAAAAGTACAAACAAACTCACTCTTGAGTAGGATACCACTGTCCCCATGCAGGTCCCTCTCAACAGAGGAACTAACATCTCTCTTGCTAATGAACTGGAAAAGATCAGTATTAACAGGAGCAAAATCACTGACTTATCCCTGGTAAAAACAGTTACAACTTTAAAGCATTTTTAGATCTTTGCAAATACTTACAACTGCTGACAAAGAAGTCTCAACCAAAAAATGCAATCCTGTACCACCAATTATCAATTCAGTGGAAGGATCTGTGACTTCCAAGAAGTTCTGAGATTAAGTAAATAATACTGTACAATATCCTTAAAACTAGAATATATTATTGTAGCCATAATGACAAAAGCCTCATGCTGTGAACTTAAAAAGCAACTAATCTGCAACTAATTACACTGTATTTCACCCCTAAATTGAAAGTTATCAGTCACTGCACACTAAATTCTGTAACATACTTCATTTTGCTATCGAGGAGTCATTTACAAAACACATGCCGAAACCAGAGATGAGTATCTAAGAACGTATTTTATTGGCTTTTTGTCTTCTAACTACTGTAAAGTAGAAAATAAATTAATCATCTGAGTTGCATTTTCACCCATTCAAGGCCTAGCAAAGGCAAAGCTTTTTTATTGACTACAATACTGTGTATTTAGAGAAAGCAGCTTACTTCTCTGTCTGCACTCAATTTACTCCTCAGCTGGAATAGTCCTCCATAGTCCTCAGTCCTCCATCATCAAACAAATACTGATTTCAAAAGCAGTTCATTCAAATTTCAGTAACCATTTGTTTAATCAGTCAGTACAACAAGGCCTTTAGAACCAGGGCATTTGTGGTTTTCACAGCTAGGTTGTACTTCAAACAGAATTACTCTCGTTTTCACAAACTGCTCCTCTAACAAGGAGCTTAGTATCTTTTGTTTTCCTGACTACATGTTGCTGCTTGGTTGTTTGCAGACTCTATTCAGTTACTGAAATTCATCATTTCATGAATCCCAGCAGTTACATTTAACTACTTATCAATACAGGACATTTCAGCTCAGGGAATAGCTGCAGCACACACACACAAGAAGATGACAAAGATGACAGAAGCAAGGTGTTAAGAAGCTGCACTGCATTTCTCCTATTTACATGTGCATGAGCTCTCCTCATGCCTCTGTTTGGGCATTTTGGGAAGATACTTTGCCATGACTGCAGAGAACATCATATCCACTCTTCTACTGAGGAGGCACCCGTGAGCTGCTGAGATTTTGACCCAGACTTTAGTGACACAACAAATCACACACCAGCTGCAGAACTGGGTTAACCAGTTGGGATTATATAAAAAAGCATGCTAGGAATGAGAAGATAACATATGGAAATGGACCCAGAGCTTTTCATGACATGCTGACAGTGACCAGAATGAGTTGGTGGGTAGAAATACTGTCAGAGTTAGCAAAGGAGAAAAATGGATTACAGCACAGGCTGACTATATGTGGCTATCCCTGATCCATCCATATCCCTTATCCTGGGACATAAAAAAACAAGGAAAGGCATCACAGCCTGCTTGCTGGGGCACAGAGATCTGTGCTCAGGAGATAGGATGCCCTTCTGTGCCTGGCTCAATTCTGTGAACCCTAACATCAGGCAAAGACCTCTATTAAACCTCAGGTGGTACTACCTTATTTCACGCCTCTCTGAAAGACAAGGGAATGACACCTCTTGACCAGAAGAACCTCGTTTCTCCACTCACCAATCAAATCCTTCTCTCAACTCTCACAGAAGTGACAGAACAATTCTTCCTTTCCCTTATCCTCTGAATATTAATGGAAACTGAAGACTGCAGCATAAGTGTGTAGAAAGACAGGTCAATTTCCAGATGTAGGTTTAAAGTCTGCTCTCTGCTTCAGCATTCCTACAGCATCATAAACTACAAAGCACCAAAATGCTGCCCTGGCCAAGACAGTACCTCTTTGCTTGTGCTGCTTGATGGAGGATGCACTCCTGCATTTGAACTCTTGGAAGGCTCCTTCTTCTGCTTGTGGTCATGCTGGAGAGACAGCAGCTGTGTCTGATCTTTGGGGAGAGTTCGGTGCATCTTCTTGTGCTGCACATCTTCCATCTTCTGAAAGCAGAGAGTGATGAACCTCAGAGACAATGATGCCTTGGAGGACAACCAAGTTGCCTGCTGGAAACAGTGGCTTTTCAAAGAACAAACTGACCACAATTCCAGCAGGGCTGACGAAAGAGTCACAAACCCAAGCAACAGGAAGAATAAAGTGGCACCAAACACTGTTTGGCTTTTTAGACAGCAGGTCAGAAAATCATATTTGTTCTTTTTACTTTTACTAAAACCTAAAAAAGAGGTCTTTAATCAAACACTGCATGCTTCTGTTTGATTACAAATCAATTTGCAGCTGAAACATTAGAAAAACATTGTGGCCAAGGTGACAGACTTGATAATGACAGTTCAGCACTAAAATTAACCTCTGCTCCACTGTTTTTGTGAAAAGGAAATGGTCCACATGAATGCAAAATGGGGACTGGAGATTTAAGCTTAGGTTTAGCTGATGCTGGAAGCTTTTAGGGTAAAGGAATTTTAATCAGACCAATTCAGCACAGAGAGACAGCAGGAACAAAAGTGGGAGAGGCAGTGTCCCTGCTGTAGATAAGGAGGGTGACTCAGTAACATCCAAGTTAGAGGAAGGCTGAATCTGAGAACAAGAGGCAGTAAATGCATCAGTGAAGTTCCTCCTTAGTCCATGACTCAGAGGATGGGAACATCCTCAAGGAACTGAGAAAGACACCAGATACAGAACAGGGAGCTGCAAACTGCTGTCAGCAAACACCCTCTTCATACCTGCTTCTTTTCTAATTTCCTCTGTCCATCTACTATGAAGTATTCATCTTCCACAGCCCTTTTGTCTTCTTTACCCCTTTCCTCTTTCCTCTGACTGACTTTCACCTCTGGCCACCTCTGCTCACACTCCTGCTGCCTTCGTAGCTCCTGCTCTCGCCTCTGGTGCTGGAAGAAAGCCAGGAAATAACATCGCTTATTTTACTTTACTTTAGTACCCACCAATTACTGATGCCAGTGCTCATAAATCACAAGGCCCATTTCCTGCTCTGCAGTCACCAAAGGGGGACACCTGACACACCACAGAGCAAAAGTGGGCAGGGACAAGCTGCCACCACTGTGACTGCCAAACCTGAAGTGAAACCTCTGCCCTTTTGGCAACCCAGGGCAGATCTATTATTTATGAGGCATGTGAGATCTCCCTGACAGCTGGCAACTAATCTAATGACAAATGTCTTCCCAACATTTCAAGAAGGAAGAGTTGTTGTTTTTTTTTTTCCAGAGCGCTCCCATTTTGCTGGAGCAGCACTGTGCTTCACAGATGTCAGCTCTGAAGCGTTCACACAATGATGAGTTTGAGTTTTGTCAGATACTGAAGAGAAGAGACACGTTGGTGATTTTTGTGTTGTGCCACTGCAAGAGAGACACTGAGGGGCTGGAGTGTGTCCAGAGAGGGGCAACAGAGCTGTGGAGGAGTCTGGAGCACAGGCTGGATGAGGAGCGGATGAGGGAGCTGGGGGTGTCCAGCCTGAAGAAAAGGAGGCTCAGGGGGGACCTTACTGCCCTGTGCAACTCCCTGACAGGAGGCTTAGCCAGGTGGGCATTGGGCTCTTATCCCAGGTAACAAGTGGTGCCATGGGAAGTTTAAGTTGGATATTAGGACAAAATTGTTTACTGAAAGGCTGGTCAACCACTGGAACAGACTGCCCAGGGAAGTGATGGAACCACCTCTCCTGCAAGTATTAAAATAAGGAAGGTGGACATGGCACTTAGGACCAAGATAAAGTGGTGGACATGTCAGTGCTGGGTTAATGGTTGGACTGGATCCTAGAGGTCTTTTCCAACCCTAATGGTTCTGTGACTTTATGATTTAGTTCTGCCTCTAAGACAACAGTGTGTCAGGCAGCTGAAAAGGCAACCAGCTGTCTTTTAGTATCTTAAACAAAAGCAGGGCCAAGACTCTGGACCAGACCAACAGATTGCAAACTGGGAAATGCATATGAGGAAGAAACAGGGATCTCTCACCCCATCTGCTACGGCTACCACCACCAAACCCACTCAAGCAAAAGCTTGAGCAAAAGCTTCCTCTTCTGCTCACAGAGTTCAGGGCAGATTATCAGCAGGAAAAGGACAGAGCCCATCTAAAACCATGGTGTTCGAAAGTAACACGGTTCTCCCAAGGTGCAAGACTACGATCCAGGCTGACCTGACAATTTAACACAGCCCTCTTGCCTTGCAAAGCCTCCTCCCTACAGACACACTTTTCATTTGTGATGAGACACACAATAACAACACAAGCCAGCCCCCTACATCCTCCAGCCTCCTCCTCTGCTCCTTCTGCTGCTCGATGCGCTTCTGCCGCTCTGCCAGCAGCTGCTTCTTGTACTTCTCCTGGTCCTTCAGCTGCTGCTGATGCCGGTGAGGGTCAGAACGGTTCTTGTTCTCCTGCTGCAGCCTCAGAAATTCACGGCGGAGAGTTGACTCCCCTGGGAGATTAACTATGGAGCTGAAACAAAGAGAAGGTTTCTACATGACAAAACATAGCATTAAAGAGAGAACACGAGGTGCTTTGAGAGTGTTTGTTGCCCTGTGTTAGCAAATCATGATATATCTTCAGCAGCTGACTCTACAGCCACACTTGGTGTGCTACAAACCAGCCTGAAGCTGATTATTGGGTCCTTCATTTGAAAGTTTCCCCCTTAGTGCAAGGAAACTAAAGCAGCACCTTATTACAGACATTTTATACTCAGCAGTAATGTTTGACAGCTACAAAACAGTTAAAGCTACCAAAGGGGACCCAGGAGATTAGGGATTCAGAGCAAGTTAAGAAAGCTGCTCTGGCTGAGGAGAGCTGCCTTCAATGACAATATCTTGGGCAGTCAAATTTTCTATTTCAGTAATAAAATTAACCTTGGTTCTCCTTCATCTTCATTCAGCTCATCATCTTCCTCCTCACTTCCACTGTAATCATAGTCCGTTTCTTCTAAAAAAGAGAATAAACAAACACCAGAGGAGGATGATGTTATTTAAGACATGATCTTGAACTTTATTTATGAGCATTCAGCCTGAACTACAGGCTAAGGAGGAATTGGAATTTAAAAGTCACATGTTATAGTGGGAGGCTGAGGGAAGACAAAATATCCATGTACATAATTCAAAATCTAGTTCAGATAATGATTCAGGACAGCCCCTTTACACACACCCACCTTTTCCCGTGACTGACTGTATTGGTTTTGCAAAATTAACCTACTTCCATAATCTGAAACAAATTAGGCTAAACCCACAGAGAAACCCAACCCCCACAGCACCACCAAAAGAGGGGTTCTTCAAAAAGACATTTAGATAGGACACAAAAGCTTGCACTGCCCTGCTCTGCACCTGTGTCATGGCTATGCTGAGCCCACCAGTAAATCCAGGTTTCCTTTTGTATCAAAGGGAATCATTAAGTAAGCAAAAAAAGAAAACTAAAACTAATACTAGTTTTAGCACAATGTTTTAAAAGCTCACCCATAAGTTCTCTTCAAGACTGACATGAAGGCAGTTTTCATGGGATAATTTTATGGGATAATTTCAAACTGGTCCTACCCTGCATTGTTGGCTGTATTACATGCTAAATTGGACTTCTTTTTTTTTGATGTTACTATTTTGAAGTGTGTAGTCTGGCAATTCCACACTATTCTCCTTTTCAGGGGAGTTTTCATTAAAAATAGCACTTCTGGGTCAAAATATAACTATTTATGAAGAAGTGTTATCACTTCTTCATAAATAGTTGTATCTGTTATCTTTGCACTCCTCCATCCCTCTCAAGGGCATTTGTGAGAAATTCCAACTCACTGTGTTTCCACTTCAGTGTGCTTTGAGATTCACAGCTAAAAGAAATGGCAGAATTTGCAACTACTACTGAAGTCAGTACATCTACTTTGCAACAGCAATTTCATTTTAGGTGCAAGTATTCCTGTTGTCAAATCAGAGCATTTATAAGACACCTTCCAACACCATAGTGCTTTCCAAGTTTGCTCTCACAGTCCCTGATCCTCACAGTGCTCCTGGCAGTATAAAACGTGCTGAAGGGGAAAAGGGGAGAGAAGGCAGGGTCATTGGTCAGCAGGCCACATGTCTCTGTCCTCTTTGCACAGCTCTAAGTCTGCTATGGACAGGCATTTTCACAAGTACTACCCCAATTCTTGCACTGCTTCTTCCAGCTTTTGCTCTGAAGGGTAAGGCTGGCATTTGGAACAAATCCAAACTCTCTTTTTCTTCATACACACTGTGAAGGAAGTGATTCACTATAACATCTGTATTTTACTGGAGCTTGGAGATTTTTTCCAGGTCTCTTTTGTGCACTCCATTGCAAAAACACTTAGAGAGCCCTGCTACCTCCAAAGAACTCACAAGACAAAATTATATGTCTTGAGATCCAAAAGGTAAATCAACTGGATCTGGGACAGAAATATGAACTGAGAGACCAGGAAACACTTGTGGAGCACTGCTCAAGAAAGCAGAGACCCAGATTTTACTTGGAGTCCTTGCTCCTTGCTAGCATCAGGGCTGCTTTCAATAACTTAAGGTTCCAAGGACTTTAGCACTAAAACACCATCAAGGACCCAGGCTTTGACAAAGAAATCTTCAAAATGGCCCCACTGTCAAGGACAATGCTTTCTCAATTTTCCTGGTTCTAGTATTTCAGCTGCATCTGCCTTATGCTTTGCTGCCAAAATCTGAAGAAGACATGCTCTCTCAAGTGTCCTTTATTTTGGTTTTGCCATGTACCCTTTTCTCCTTTTTTCTTCCTTGTCCTGTCCAGGTGATCCTTCAGCATGATGCGCACTTGCCGCTCGTTCTGCATGTCTCGGATGAAGGAATGCTTCAGCAGGGTCTCCGTGGAGGGACGATGCAAATAATGCTTTACAAGGCAGCTTTCAACAAAATTTAGGAACTTCTTTGACCTAAAAAAGACACAACAGCGGAGAAAGACCAATGATCCTTTTTAACTTGTGGACCAGCCACTATCTGTGAGTGGTGGAAAGCACTAACTTTGCAAGGTTTCCTTCCACACTGGAACTGAGAGAGACAATTTGAGTTCTGCCACCAGTGAGGCTCCTGTGACCAGCACAGTGCTGAAGGTGAACTCTACCTCACCACCCTCTGAGGAGCTGCTACCTTGAATTTACATCCTGATCAACGAAACTGCAATCTGGCCAACACAAGCCTTTCAAAAATGCCCTTGACCTTTTGGTAAGGTGAAGATTTTCTTTATACACTTCATTTAAAACTAAAAGTAGTTCTCTGTAGGGCAGGTGACTGCCATTAGCCCTACAGCGTCCAAGCAAATTTTCTGATAAAGCCCTGACCCCAAGCAGCACATCTAAGCCTTCCTTGCTTATCCTGCAATTTCGGGCATGGACACCAAAAAGAAAAACTGCCACAGTTTAGGCAGAGTTCAAAAAGAAAGGTGCTGCTTCCCAAAGGTAAACCACATCTGCCCTCTGGCTCAATCCACCTCTTAGAAACAGCTTAGGAATCACCTCCTAGATAACTACATGATTTAACAAAATTGTCTTGTCCATTGTCTCTGGACAAGAGAGATAAAAGCCCTCCTAGGCAGAAAAAATACAGGTTTTTTACATATGTCTTTACCATTTTCTGGATTTCAACTTTGGGGGTGGGTTCCTTGGGATGAGGAAGAGTGCTCTCATGGGATGCATGTCACACAGGGCTGCAAAGGAAACCACAGATTATGGAAGTGTGCATGTACCCTGTGACCTCACTTCCCACTTCCAACATCACAGCATTTGCCCCAGAACCCCACCAGGAGCCAACCAAATTCACAGTCAAGAAATCAAGTCTCTGAGTACACAGAGATTTCCAGCTAAAAGAGATTCAAAAGAAAGACTGCAAGGCAAGAACAAGTACAACTTTCTTCATATTTTCTATATATATAGCTTTGGAAGGACATAAAAAAGCTCACCTTTCCCATACACAAAAGCGTGTTTGCACATAAACAGAAGTTAAAGCTGAGATTGAAATATTTATCTAGTTATTATGTCTGGCTTCTGGTTTCAGATAAATGGTAAGCTCCATTTTAACCAAACTTTTTGCCACATTGTTCATGGCATATGAGAAAACCCAGGATGAAGAAAAGCTGATACAAAGCACAGAGCTCACAACCTGCACTGTGGCACGGAGCAGAATGACAGAGCACACCTTTCATCCATCCTGTGCTCTGGGAATGGGAGCAACATTATCAGGAAATCTGTCACAGATTCCACTCCTGCATTCAGAAGCTACCTTCTCTCCAGCCCACTGTACTTCTCTTCAGGGCTACTGTTGTGGAAAGCTGAAGCTATGAGGAGCTCAGGAGAAAGCAAATACCATCACATCTCATCTATCCCAGGCACTTTGTAGGGAATTTTGAGTGTGTTCTATCTGGCAGGGAGAACTGTTGAGGGTAAAAGGTCTTCCTTCACCAAACAGAGCTACTGAATGACAACTGATAGGAACTACATGGAGGCTGTTTTTTTATAATATTTATGTGTTCACCAGTGATGCTCTTAACAGAAATGGACTTAAAGCAATACGGAACCAGAAGTGAGAAGACTGTGCTCTGATAAGGCTTTCCCTACCTTCTATTAATTTCTCTGTCTGCCTCCACCTGCCATAGTTTCTCACATTTGGTTCTGGATCTGACTTTTTCCTTGGTATGTTCAATAGTACATGATACAGTGGAAATGAGGGGCAGATGTCTGGTTTCTAGCTCTGGGTCCCAGACACTGTTGTACTACAGTAAACAAAACACAAGGCAACAGAATATAATCCACAGCATTTCCCTGCCAAAACTAGGGAAAACATCAAATACATGAGGAACTGGCATGCAAAATTACAAAGTCTCTCCCAAAGAAAACTCCCCATGGACTCATGTCTCGGGACTAAGCTTCAGCCAGGCTAAAGCACAGGGTCTGAAAGTGCTCCTGAACTCCAGCTGGCTCCTGCTAAAAACCAAGTCTGATAGGAGAACAGCCAAGTGGGTTGTTTAAAAACAGCCTACGTGCTCTCAGGCTCAGGCCAGAGTATGATGGATTTCATCTCCTGCTCTCTCAGCAGTGACCCCACACATCCCATCTACTCTGCAGGAGCTGGGGCAAAGCCACCAGCCCTCCACGCAAACAAAAATGCACGAGGACTTTGCACCCACAGATCTCTGCCTGACCTGCAAGAAGCTCTCTGGGAGAGCGAGGGGCAGCAGGCTGTAAAACTGTGGCAACCTGCAGTCAGGCTGAGAGTGTGGTCACGGATCAAAGCCATTACATGTGAGTAAATGCTGTATTAGTCCCAAAATCTGTGAGAAACAAGTCAGTTTCAGAGTAAAAATATAACCTTTAGGCCTACCTTCTTCCACTGCCATAATTTTTTTTAGTGACCTAAACCCAAAGGCACTCCTGACAATATTTTCTGCTAACATATCAATCACTTCTGCTTAGTTGTATCCACAGGCAGCAATCAACAAACTGATGCTAACAAGATCTTTAAGAAAAGAAGTTTTGTTTTCTGTTTTCCCAGAAGATAAAGGCAAGGAACCAAAATACAGACTGAAAGAGTCTAAAAGGAAGAAGAAAGCAAGAGAGTCCAAATGAGAAAAAGTCACAGACAACAAAAGCTTTTGTTTTTAAAGATACAGATAGAAGCAGAATTCTGTGCATCAGTGCATTAGCCAAGCATGAGTTATTTTAACACAGAACAGCCCCACCTTTACACCAAATCACTTACGAGGAGCTCCTTCAGCCATTTCAATAGCAGTGATTCCCAGAGACCACAGGTCACTCTGCAGGAAAAGAAACAATGCACATTGCAGCTTCCAGCATTCAAGCTTGGTTATTTTGCTTGTTTGTTTTCTTCTTGGGTTTGGGGATTTTTTTTTTACAGTTTCCCTAGATCTCTTCTGGATCATGTTGTTTTACTTGGAATAAGACATATTCTGCTACCTTCCCACTCCCCACTGAGCTTTTAGGAAACATGCTAATAGCCAGAAGCTTCCCATTTCCCATGCAACTCTGAACAGCTGACCCATCATTTAAGCAGCCAGCTCCAAAATGCAGACCTTCTCCATTCAAAAAACAAGAGCCAGACAGAATATAGCAGGCTGTTAAAATATATGTCTTAAATCTGTTTTCATGAGGCAGCAAGACACAGCAGTGCCTCACCCTTCTCCTGGCCAAAAAGAATTCTTGGTCTTAATGCTTATTTCACAGCAGTCATTACTGAGTTTCTACACTGATGGAACAGGAATTATACTCAGGCCTTGGGGTCTGATTTTTTCTGTACAAAGTCTCTAGTCACACGTTTTTGGGCATATGAGAGAAGATTACAGCCTGCAATGTATGTTCAGCTCAGTTAACAGAGTGGAGTTCTCTTTATCAGCTGATCTGGAGGGCAGGGGCCAGGTTTTGATCATGGAAGGTAAACTGCAACCACCATCAGTGGCTGCAAAAACTTCACACGTTTCCACTTGATTAATCATGTGCATTATTTCACTATTTTTTGCATCTAAATGTAGCCAAATGAGAGGCATGTGGCCAAACTAACTTGCAGAGCTTCTTTAAAACTTATATTTAAAAAAGGAACAGTTACAGAAAGCCTTCGAGGATTAGGAGGAATAAACCATTACATGAATAGCAGCTCATCCCCAGCCCAGCACTCTAAATATAATTTTATCAACAGAGCCCTCAGTCCAGCTGCTCTGAACTCTTCACACAAGCTCATATCACAGTTTGTGGAGGGATTCAGCAACAAAACTGGTGGGGATTCATAGAGCCACGATCCTGACTTGTTATTAAGTAAATGACTGAAAATTAAGAGTCTTCAAGGGGTAGTACTGCAGGTTTTGAGGACAGTGAGAGAAACATCCAGGCTACAAGGGATTTTGGTTTGGAGCTCCAAAGCATGAGAGACAGACAGGTGTAAGGGAGCAGTGTTTGTAAAGCTCAGTGTGTATACAAACATATTTATGTGGATATATTTGTACTCGTTTTGATTTGTTTGTTCTGGTTTTTTGGAAGAGCAAGAAGTTGCAGAGCAGCTTCCTGCTACTTAGCCCACCCTACCAGGTATAAGTCTGTGGGAAAGACCAGCTCTGTGCCACCTTCTGAGTCACAGCACTGTTTGCAAAAGTGCCCCCAAACCCCTCTGCTGATCAGTTTTAAACTACCATCTGCAGTATCTATTTGGAAGCAGACAAACTAGGATTATCACTGAAGGCAAAGAAAGCTCAAGAATTAGGGGTGCACACTCTTTATGATTATATCTTCTGGTAAGTACACATTCTGAGAAGGAAATCAACTGGGGACAGGGAATGAAGACAAGAGATTAACTTCTTGAGGTTTCAGTAGAAGATTGGTATGATATGGGAAAAAAAATATTCTTTAGTCATGACTGACACACACAACATGACCTCACTGGGCCAGTGCAGCACAGAAGGTCTCAGCAAGGGAGAATCACAGCCCCTGATCACTAGGAAATTGAAGCAGTAACAGGTTCTTCTCATAAATATTTCTGAAGCCACAGTTGGAAGGAGAGGTGCAAGGTGGCAATGGAGAGAGCACCTGAACTAAAAGAGTGACTGCAAGACACCTGCTCAGAAAGCCATCCCTGGAAAACATGCTGCATGGCAAGGACAAAGGCAATGCCCACAAACTGAAACACAGGAAATTCTGTGCCCCAGCCACCCTGCCACTGACCAGAAATCGTTCTGGGATGGGAAACCACTTGGAGTCACATGCCCATGGAAGAGCAAAGGGATACTAATTACTGCCAATTAACTCAGAATTCACAGCTGAGTACAGAGCAAAACAGCTCTACCACAGTGTGCAGTAATTTGCCATATTAATATTACACTACTTCAAGTATTCATTTGGAACTCCTCTCTTCCTTTCTTTTCTATCCAGACCTGCAACCTTCTTAGTACTTTTTCATTGCAGAGAAGTTCATGAAAGTTTATTTCATGTACTGAAAATTCAGAAAAAATACTCACAGTGAAACTTAACTCTTAAAAAGAGCCTCCACCCACATATTACAAATACTTCTGTTTGTACAGTTCTAGTATTATTGTGGTTTAAAAGGCAGGAAGTTTGAACTTTTCAAATGAGCAGGATTTCAGCAATAGCCCACATGTTTTCTTACCTTATGGTGTATTTAACACTTACTCTGTAATCATATGTAGAGTCTGGGTTCTCCTCACAAGCAATGACCTCGGGTGCCATCCAATACGGAGTGCCAATAAATGTGTTTCTTCTCCCAATAGTCCTGTCCAGCTGAGCACTCACACCAAAATCCACTGAAAAGCCAAGAAGAGGTAAAGAAATTAGCAAAAAGTTGTATCCACATAGCAGAGCGTGTGCTTGGTCACTTTCATACTCTTTAGAACACCAAACCTTTGGCCTACAGTAAGTATGAAATCTGAGTTCCTCCAGTACATCTTAGCCAGTAGTTGAAATTTAACTGCCTCTTTTTTTCTCT
Source organism: Leptocoma aspasia (assembly GCA_013399835.1). Lineage (NCBI taxonomy): Eukaryota > Metazoa > Chordata > Aves > Passeriformes > Nectariniidae > Leptocoma > Leptocoma aspasia. The sequence continues at coordinate 20,280 of VXAX01006253.1, forward strand.
TCTTTTTGACAGAAGAATTAAATAACCAGCATGCTAAATCTGCCTGGTGGGTTACAGCAAGAGGAACTGCTCTACAAGACATTGTGGCATAATTTATGCTTAATTTAAATGCCACACTGAGTAGGACTCAAGGTCTTCAACGAGACTGAAAGAAAAACAGTATCTACACACAAGGCAAATATGGATGTGTCTAATACAGCTACTTGTGAAAGCTGAGAAGAACCACCAGTTCATTTTCAGGTGTCTGGAATAAATCCTCCTCTACATTCATACACTATCTCAGAACAAACTGGAGAATCTACTACTTTATTCTCATCTTAGATCACTATGATGAGTGAATTGTGTGGTTCTCCTTGTGCTGAAAAGGGTGATACTTTCATAAGGACAGTACAGCAAAATGGTTTTGTTCACATGAGAAGGGTCCATACAACCAGTAATTGTGTGATTGTATTTCTCTTTGAACAAAACCCCAAGATACACTAATTGGATCCGCTGGGATAGCACTGGAGTGGTATTCAGAGAAGAGACAAAGGAAGGGGGAAAGAGAAGGACTGAAAGGAGACAGCCCCGTGGTTACCACCAAGGAGCAGGTTTCCACATTGGTTTTGCCTCATTGCAGATTATCTGCAAACCAAAATCATTTGTAGTGCTATAATTTCATGTGCCTGCTTAGCAAACCTTCTCCAAGAAGAAGGTGGATCTGACCTTTGGGATCATTCTGTGCTCTGTGCTTCTGATGGGAAGTGCACACTCTCTCACACTGAGGTGGAATAGAATTGACTGAGAACCTCTTGGCTTTCGAGCTTTTTTGCCTTAAGACACATGAGCTAAATCTCTCTGGAAACAACTTTTTTTCTTCTTTTTTAAAATCATTATACTCAGTAAATCTGTTTCATTTATACCCAGAGTTGGAAAGGTTTAACTATTTTGTCAACCATGTGAAGAATGGTGGAAGTAGCAACTATACAAGACCATAAAAACACCCCCATCTTATCTGTTTTAAGAGGGAACAGTTGTCAATCAGTACATATGATTTAGAGACTACAAGCAAAATCCTGCCTTCATTTAATTTGACAGCAAAACTCCCTTTGACTTCAGTTAAGCCAGGTTTTTGCCACAAGGTTAAACCATAATGGGATCCAAAGCACCTATTTTTACTTGCTCCAACCGAACATACTACCCCACATCCACAAGCCATGTTTACTATTTGTTGTTTTCTAACTCTACAGAGAATTGTTTTAGTTAAGGAGAGAGGGACTGTAAAGATCATCACAAATAAGTGCTCCCCTTGAGATTTCTCCTTTAAAACACTTCCCTGTGATGTCTTTCCAAAACATGAAAGACATGCCCTCCTCAAGAGAGGAGTACTTGAGTTTAGTTTTAGGAAGTCAGAAGTTGTCAACACTGACATGTCACAGTAATAAAAGGAAATGAGTAAACCCTCAAACTTTTTTGAGAGATGACTGTATTCAGTGGTAGCCCTTACACATGAGTAATTCCACCTACTGTCAGATTTATGCAAATCTCTAAGACCACTTCCTTTAGAGAAATGGATTAGCAAGATTGGTTCCCCCAACTTTTTTTACTTTGGAAGTCTTTTGCATGCCAGGATCTGTGAGGGCTTGATGGTGCTGAGACTTACTGGGCTGGTTCTGTGTGTGACTGCCTGTACTGCCCTCAGGCTGAGGGACACCCTTGCAGAACACTTTACATTTTCATCTCTTTCCACATTACAGACACCTTGTAAGCACAAGCATTAATGAAGCATTTGCACACATGCTGCACTTTGGCTACTGAAAGTTCTTTCTGAGTCAAGATGGAAATCTTAAATTTTAACAAACAGGTTTCTAGCACACATTTAAGGAAACTTACCCAATTTTACTTCTGCGTTTTCTGTGAGAAGAACATTCTGTCCTTTAATATCTCGATGGATGACATGGTGAGCATGAAGATGTGCCAATCCCTAAAAGAAAACCAGATTTGCCTTATTCTTTCTTCCTAACGTGACCCTGAGTAGAGCACTGTCACCTTTTTACACTTTTACCCTTTTCAGTCTTTATTAATGAGGAAAGTCCTTTAGATGGTACTAGCAACATTTTCAGGGAGGAGAGAAGACAGCAATCCTAAATTTGATTGTCTTCTTCACCACAGGCCTGACAGTGGTGGAGCATCTCAAATGTGAAGAGAATGACGTAGCAACATTTTAAACTTTTGTCTCAGAATCAAGGGATACTCTTTACACTCTATGCTAAAAGCAAACAAAAAAGAAAAAGAGCAAAGCAGAATGCTCTGTATGAGGACCAGAGACAGCAGCTGGCTGGTTGTAGTGGCCTAAATTTTGCATTCAACAAGATGAGAAATTCAGTGGTAAATGGACTAGAGAAAGTTAAAAATACCATGTCAGACCTCTTTTTGAATGCAGCAAATATTGTTTTCAATCAGCTAATATTTGCTGTCTCCTCCTGCATTTCAAAATTGCCCATGGTTGAACTATCATAGACATAAAGGAACACACTGAAATAATCCATTATAGTAATCCAGGGATGCTTCACTCACAGCATTTAGCTTCTATAACATTAATGGCTTTGTTTGAGCTTCCACCCAGCTTGTATACTTTCCAGAAGGAAGCACTGACAATCCATGTGCAACTGGGCCATTTTGTCTTGAAATAAGCATGATTAAATCCAATCCCTTGTTTTACCAAAATGCTGTTATAGTTTTCAGCTGCATGAGCATAAACCAAATGTTTTAACATCAATTGCTTTAACAGAGACATTACAGCCACATCAGTGAAGAACAACTTGACCACACCATTAAGGTTTTTTTCTTTTGCAGAAGAACTCCCCACACTTTCCAGTTAAAATGTTCATAATCTGCAGGCTAGTGCCAAATCCCTGTAAGAAGGCCAATATCCTCTGCTGAGCACATTTCTCAATTCCTTTAGCCCAGAAACAAAGTTTTAGCCCTATTCAAGCATTACTTCAGCATGCCATCTAAATTCCAACTCCCAGAATATGCATTTATCTTACCATTATTTAGAAAAGATGTAAAACTCTATTATAGGGAAGACAGATCAGTAACTCTATAATGGGTTTTGAATTTAGAATGACTGGCTCCAACATCCTATTTTGTTTCCAGGCTAGTTCACTAGATTACACTTGGGAATTGTTTGATCCTCTGTACTTTCCAGGAAAAAAAAAACAAAACCCTAAGCCTGCATAGAATAAAATATAGCCCCAAGATTTGTCTTCGGGAATACTGTCCCAGCAGGGCCACCTTTAAGATTTTGGAATGCTTTTTAGTTGACATTTCCACACTATTAGAGTCATTGCCTCTAATAGTGTGGAAAAGAGACCCCTGAGTGTGTGCAGGTAAAGGAATTATGGACAGAAAGACCTGACAAGCATGAACAGCTGAAGCACTGGCCAGAAAGATCTCCTGATGTAGAGGGCAGACATCCTGAAAACAGAAAATTTATTTACTTTTCTAGGTGCCCAGTGGTTGGAATTTCAGAAGATGGCTATTTGCCATAGGAAAGAGGAATTTTCTGTTCTTCATAGAGAAAATTGGATTAACTACAACAATATGGGATGCTAAGCAGCCATCATGCCAGCTCTCAGGGCTCCTCTGAACTCAAGGACCACAGTCCACGAGCCCCATGGATCACAACCTTCAAACAATCATGCTCATTAGTGACCTACTTTAGCAACCAAAGGCTTGGAAAGGCCTTTTTGTTGCAAATGAGCAGCGAAGCTCTGCTGGCAGGACTCACCCTGAGAACCTCTCTGCAGATGTAAGCAATCCAGTCTTCCTTGAAACAGTTCCCTTTTGTCTTCTTTACCAAGTCGGTGACAGAGCCTGCACCGCAATACTCCATCACCAGCTGCAGGGACACAAAGACACACAGGGCACCTTTAGCACAGCTCTGCCAGGGGCCAGCAGAGAGAACACCTGCAAACACCCACTCCCACCACAGCCCAGCCATGGCAAACTACATGTGGCCTTCTCGGATGCCAAGTGACTTAAAATCTCATTTTCTGAGTCACACACACTGCTAAATAAATAAAAAACCTCACCAGTGCTCCTCTCCTGTTGCAGGTTTTAGGTAGTTTGGGTTTTTTTGTTTTTTGGGTTTTTTTTGTACACACAAAATTGGAAAAGCAAGAGCTAACAGCACTGAAAAACATGGGAATTTTTAAAAAATTTGAAATTTCTCATTTTGCTGCAGAGCCTCAAAAATCTTGCAGCCAAAAAATTAGAGGATTCGTTATTCTTCTTTTCATTATTGCCAATTTCTTCTGCTTCCTTTTTTAATTTTCCACCTGAAAAAAGGAGAGGAAAGCAACAAGAACGAGAGAAGGGGAAAACGACAAGCTCTTTCACTTCAGTAAAAAAAAATAGGAAAGAACTTAATTTGGAAAAAAAAAGGGTTCAAGCAACAAATCAGAATGACAGCACCAGTCACAAGAATCATAACATACTTTATGCCAATCCTCAAAGGAAATCATAGGGATGGAAGATGTCTAGGGAGGAGTAATTTATCTCTTTTATATGTTATTCTTCAGAACAGTGACTTCAGTGCTTTCCTGAGACAGAGTCCAAGCCAAGCATGCTGGAACTCTAAAGAAGGAGCTGTAAATCTGATGAGCAGAAGTGACACTGAACACTTACCCAGAGCTGATCATCTTGGCCTGCAGGACTTTTCTTTACAAAAGCCCCATAATATGTAGCAATATTCCGGTGATGGGAGTACTTTTTTAGCATATTTATCTCCAGCTTGATTTCCTCCTCTTCATTCTGTAACAAAAGAGAGCAGGAGGCTCCTTAGGTAACCAGAGGTCATTGAGCCCCAGGGCTGCAAAGCAACCTCTGCCTTTGGAGTGCCTCAACACCCAGCTGGAACCACTGTGAGCAACCTGGTCTGATCCCACAGCTGACCCTGCTTTGGGCAGGAGGTTGGGACCAGAGTTACCCTGGGATTATGAGACTGCAGCTGATAGATGGCTCTTAAATTGACAACTGAATCACCCTGATCCATGGGTCTAAACCAATGAATTGCTAGGGTTTGACCTAAAGAATTAAAAACGTCCCTCCTTGGGCATAAAAAATTGCGTACTGTCTCCTCAGGGAGCTTAGACAGGACCTATTACACCCCCATTTATGGTTTCTTCATGCAGTAATTTAGTCTCAGAGAAACGAACCAGATTCAAACAAAAATAAAATTATTCCTAACACTCCATTACTTAAATACTTGGAAAAGCACTGAGTGCACACATCAGACAATTTGTCTTCCCAGTCCTGTGGAGGGTCCTGCTGGGAGGAAACCAAAGCCAAGAAGGAGGTGACTTGCCACAAATCAAGCTCCAGCGTAAGCCAGGGTTGGGATCTGCTCCTTCCTTACAGCTGTGAGGCTGCCCTATCCCGACCATGGGCTTTCTCCCCCTCCTAACACCAAGCCACCCATGAATCCCCTGGCATGCTGGGGGCTAGCACACCCCTAGACATCATCTTCCAGGCACTGGCTGCCTGTTTTCCCTTGTCTTTGTTTCAGTCTCACCAGAGCAGATGTTCTCTTCTGCCCATATAACATTGTGCACAGTAAGACAACTAATGGAAACACAAGTTTTAATAATTATGTTAGAAGGAAATGCCCCTTTTCAGAGAAAACTGCCTGATCTGGAAAGGCCCCCTCAGAGCTGGTTGGCTATGGTGCACAACACCCAGTGAAACACACCTAGGTTTTGCCATCTCACTTTAATAGGAAATGAGTGGTGCTGCAAGGTATTCTTGTATTGGTTAAAAAGGAGTACCACAAACCTGAAAATTAATTTACCTTGTTGCAAAACATCCTGGTAAGCACTTACTAGCAGAAGTGAAAAAAAAAAAAGAACAACAACTCAGCCCCAAAGGACATTTTTCTGTGCTTTTCCTCTATTTTCCAACAGTTTTGCCACTGAAGCATTCCTTTAACCACCATAATGGACAGCTTACAAAGCCAGACACATTGTCTTTTCTACCTGGAGCAACATATTAAAGCCTGACAGGCTAAAGCCAAATTCCCTCAAGAATATGCATATGATGTGTCTTATTAAACTTGACCACACAAAAATAATTCTCAACAGAAGGGACCAGTAAGTTTTTCCCAGTAACATCAACACCCAGGAGACACATTACCAGACCAAAGGCTAACTGCACTAAGCCTTTGGAGATGTAAAATAACTCTAGTTGAAGCTAAATGAGCTATTTCACGTTTCCCAATAACCTTTGTTGAACACAGGCTCTCAAGCTGAACACATTATACTAAATAGCTTATTTATCTTCTGTTTGCAGCTAGGGAGAAAGGAGGACCCTTAATCCTGGGATTGATACAGCCCTGGATGTTGTGTATGACTGAATTAGTGAGACTAAAGAGGAGCCCAGTGCAGCACCTGGAGTGTCCAGGAGAAATGGGAGCTGACTGCAGACAGCATGCAGGAAATCCTCCCAGGGCAGGATTCTCTGCACACAGACAGAGCACAATCAAAGGGAGGTGCTGAAGGGACACAAGGCTCTACTGCCTTTGGAACACCAGACAGTCGTGGAAGGATGGACACAAGCAAGTAAGGAGGAGGTAGAGAATAAGGACACAGGAACTGTCATCCTGGACCTGACCACACAGGTTCTGTCATCTACACAAGCTTCTGGATACTTGGGGAAGAAGGGCAGAAAGAGGAACTAACAGGGAGGACTCCTTTCTTCCTCTGCTGTCCCTCCTGCATTCTGCCCACTCCTTCTGCAAACGTGTGGAGGGGCAACACTCATCTTTGGTAAAGGCCTTCTCCAAATTACTTAAAATATTTACAGATGTGAAGGGTTTGGGTTTTTTAACTCTGCCCATCACCATGAAATTTGCCCTGGTAGAGCCCAGCTCCCTGCTGTGCCCTCAGCACCAGCCTGTAGCTTTCACAAAGTTCCCCCCTTGGAGAGCTAGCAGATCCCAACCACTTCCTCATAGCTGCTGCCTCTTTTTCAGCTCTTCTAGCCTTACCCAATTAATCACCTGGATGCTGGAACCATGCTGGCAAAGCTCTTATCCAAGTACTTTCTGTTCCTCTGCAATCTGACCTCCATGTTTTTAAAACAAAACCAAGCATGTGGCTGTCCATGAACACAACCTGGACACCCCACAGGCTCTTCCACAGCCACTGGCAAGAGCAAGAGGAGCTGCACATGGGAAATGCTCCTTTCTTAGAACCAGCAAGATGCAATTCCTGCTTTCTCTTGTGTCTTTATTTACCCTGGAGGCCAGAACCTGATCCCTCCCTGCACCTGTTTCTCCTTCCCTTGCCCATCCTGGCCTGTAGGGCCCAGTAACACTGCCCAGCACAGCTGAATGCCTTGGGGAGACACTACCTGGAGCAGAGAACGGGCTGAGCTTCAGGTGCCCATCAGTCTGTAAGGCAAAGGGCTGCACAGGACAGCAGCTGGGCATTTCACAGACAAATGCACTCTGGCTTCCCAGTGCCTCAGTAAGTTTTGGAAAAAACACTCTATGCCATGGAAAAGCCAAGGCAGAAGGGTAAACATGAGTGATTGTGCCCCATGGGCCATGTAATGAGGCTCGCCCAGGAACTGGACCCAGACTTGCTAAGCCTCAGTGCCATGTACATCCTTCAAGCACAGTGACCAGGGACAAAAGCACCCTCAGCTTCTCAGTGCACGCCCACACTCAGAATTTCCACTTTCCACCACCCCTCTTGCCAGCATTACCATCAGCCCCATGTCTCAGGGGTCTGCAAAGCTGCTCATAAAAAATGCTGCTCAAGGAAAGGAAGCTCACAGATGTGCAGGTGCAAAAAGCTGTTTGCTTTCACAAACCAACACGTTCCTGGGCACAGATGGCTGCATGCACAGAGATGACAGCTTCATGATCAAAGGCTGTTTTTGAAGATGTGGGCCTATCTACAATGGCATTAGAACCAGAAAACACGCTCCTCTGACCGCAGATGGAAACGAGATCATCAGCTGATAAATACTGCACCAAGAGACCCCTTAGTACTGGGGAAGGTCTAACAACAAGTTTCACATTTAAATGTTATTTTGCTCTCTAGAAAGAATGAAAGCAAAGACAGATGGAGAATGATGTGCTGGAGAAGAGCTCTTTGATCACCTGCACTGATAGCTGAAGAGACAAGCAGCAAGAATCCAGTCTCTCTGCAAGCACTCTGCTTGTCTGGCTCTGTCAAAAAACAGGAAGCAGAGCCTGCATGGAGAAGCACATGAGTGCACGTTGCCATCAGCTCCCCTTTAACCATTTCAAAGGGCTCCCCCCACCCCCCATGCAACTCAATAACAGCAGCACTTCCTGACAGATGTCCAGAGGATCCCACAATGACCACAGCATCCTGCTGCTGCTCTTAAGAAACCAGCCTGGGACTGCAGCTCATGACAGCAAAGGGCAGATTTGCTGAGCTCTTGGAGTGCCCCAGATCTGAACAATCACAGCTGGAGCTGGTCAGGCAATTTCTGATGAAATTACTTACTGGAAAAAGAAACCCTGTAGATTTGGTGGAAGAATCAGAATCTTTTGGTGAACCAAAGTGGCAGAAGTAGCAGAAGTGACTGCATCCAGACATGCCAGCCTGTGCCCTAGCAGCAGGAATACAGCCAACTCTGCATGAGGAAAGTGGAAATAAGAGCAGAAAGCCCTGCACTCCGCCTGTGCCAAGGCCAGAAAGCAGGAACACTTGAGCACAGTTGAGCTGGAATTGTTCCAAATTCCAAAAGGGTTTAGTGGGGGAGGAGCACCAGGGAAAACCCCTTTGGGCAGTTGCACTAACATGCTCCTCACCTTCCCATGAAGGGTCTCAATGTGAAAACACCATGACCTGCTATCACTGCCCCTCAAACAGTGGGACAGGTTCCCTAGCATGATGTTGGCTCTGTCACCTGCAGCAAATCAGACCTAAACAGCTTTATTTTGTTCTCAGAATCCTGCAAGTCTACTAAGGTGATTCCTGAAGCGGGACCGTATAGTTGTCCTCTATTTAAATTTTGTTTCCAACTAAGTAGGCATTACTGGATGCTACAGTTTGTTGCTTGCATACAAAGAAAGAAATCTTTCCAAGATTTCCTTCCTGCAGTCTTTTCTTCAATTGTTTCATCAAGGAAGGGACTGTCACTGGTGTTAACACGACAACCCACAGGTTACATCTTTAACCAGTCCTCACACACTGTTGACTGACTCAGCAAAGCAGAAAAGCAGACCTGGATAACTTCTGAGCCCGTGCCAGGACCCATTCTGTCAGCTCCTCAGTCAAGGCAGGGAGGTGCTCTCATCTCAGGAATCTGACTGTCATTCAATCCATATCCACTCTCCCTTCCAAAATCCAGCAGCCCCATATTTGGTGACTGCCATTTTTAAAGCCAAAGCACCTGATGATGTATGTACCTACAGACCTAAAAGGAAAAATCCCTCTCACTCATAGCACTCATTTAAAAAACAAGCACCCTCCTCAGTACAAAACTGGCAATTCAGCTACACACACCTATTGTACGAACAGCAGCCACGATCAAACCAGCCCTTAGATGTGCTTTGTACATTACAGTAGCACCCAAGTTCAGACCACTTGCTGTTCAGGGCTGGATTCCCACACCATCAACAGAGAGAACTGTCCTGGACCTGCTCTACGTGACAGGCAGACACCAACTTGTTCTGCTGCCTTTCCAGACAATGAAAAGACACATGAAAATGCAGGCAAGGCTTGCTTGTGCTTGTCCAAACACCATGTGTAGACGAACCACTGGCAGACCTGGCCCAGAGGATTCAGAGAATTTGGCTTTTTTTTTTTTTTAAATTTCGGATTATAACCCTTCCATCATACTACAAAAGGAGCTGAATTTCTGTTCTCCATATCCACACTGCCAGAGTGACAGGACAGGGAACTGGTCTTCAGTGAGTCTGAGTGCACCCTACCAAAGCAGACTTCTAGGAAACTCAAGAGGAAGAAGCTGGGAGTCTCCCCAACCCTCCTGGGGCTCAGGCTAATGTGGTCTCAAGGAGGCAAGCTGCTCCACTACTGGCTGTGCTCTTGAAAGGAGAGACAAGGCCCAATATTCAGCAAATTTTTCAACACTTTATTTCAGCACTGACACCGATTTATAAATGTGAGTAGGGACAGTGCCAATTAAATTGTCTCCTTCCCTCATCTGTCAAATCACAATAAAAAAAGCACTGCATTTGCATTTCTAACATGTTCCTGCTTGTTGGTTGTCAGAGCACTACTCCGAGGAACAGCTGGCACGTAAGGGGATAGGATGTGATGAGACACAGCAGAGGCAGTGCAGAGATACAGAAAATCTTTCCATTGCTATCTCTGAAAGCAGATAATCAACTAGAAATAAGCAGGAAGAGACTTCTTGTCTTTGATATTATTGAACACCAAAATATATGGCAATGTACTCCCTTATGGCTTTGTCACCATTGGTCAGCCACACTTAAAAAATGTGGTTGTGTTAACACCACTCAGTACTTTATAAAACACAAATCAGTGCTCAGGAACTATGATTTATACCAGTGGATCTTCTTTCATGAGTTGTCCACCTTCTCATGATCTGATTATTTATTTTGCCTTGCTGCTTAACAATGACCTTATTATTTTTGGTTTTGCACTCACCTCAGTAACATTCATCACTTTGATTGCTGCCAGCTGCCCAGTCTTAACATGGCGACCCTGTTAAAATAACAGAAGACACTATGTAAAACATGTAGGCAAACTATGAATACATCAACAAATTAGGCCTACAACAACTGGGTTTGACTAATTGCTCTCAATCATGTTCAAGGCAATGCTCTAGTTGAAGGTGTCCCTGCTCCTTGCAAGGGGGTTGGACTAGGTGACCTTTAAAAGACCCCTTCCAACCTTAGCTGTTCCATGATTCTATGTACCAAACAACCTTCCAGAGACACAAAACTACCAAGGTGAAGTTTGATGATGTGTCACCAGAGCCACACCCTTACTGTGCTCTGAATTTAACAGTTTTACCTCTACAGGGCTGAATTTCCTTTCAGCACAAAGGAAGCAGCAATGCTGGGAGATTTCTGTTCTCACAGCACAACATGGCAGAAGCTTACAGGTCTCCATCTAACTTCTGTTCAGCAGGTGATGCCAGCCCTCAAGCCTCCTCTCCTAGGAAATCTCAGCAGTCTCAGAATGTCTGAACAAGAGCCACGTTCCTGTCCTGCCATCCATGGCTGAGGTGTGCTGGGGAGGCTGGGAGGCACTGGGCAGCTGGCTCTGTCCCCACCTTCACCCCTGACATCTCCTGGCACACCTCAGGGTAAAGACAAAACTCTGGGTTCCAGTATAGCAATCTGGCAACTTCTATGTGGCTGCCAAGAAACTAAAGCTTTATGCATGTTTTTGTCTTTTTTTAAAAATTATTTTTAATGCTTTTTACTTCAAAATGCTTAGTTTTTATTATTCTTACTTCAGCTGAGTTAACTACATCTCAGCTACTACTCAGCTAGTATCTCAGCTACTTCCCCAAAAACATGCAAGAGCTTTGAATTTAAAAAAGTCATCTTCTGTGGTGGTGGGGAAGAACTAACCCAGGACTTTGACTGTGTGGGTGCCTACACATGTACACAGTTCATTATGAAATGCCCATACCCCACAGTCATTTTTAAACAACAGACAGCTGGTAATAGGCTTGGTTTTGAAAACACAGCTAGGTAAAGGGAGGTAATAGGAAATTAAGCTCTTAAAAGAGCAAACTTGCTGCTGAGACTGACAAATTGTGATTCACAAAACATCCACCACAAACACAACCGTGAATCTTGCTGTCAGTTCAGATTCTTGCTTTGGTTAGGTCAAGCTGCTCCACAGATACCACAGATGAAGTCTTTCACCATGATAACCAGCACTGACCTCACAATGGAACATAGTATCAAAAGATTTGAATATACAGTGGGTTTGCTATACATCCTAGCTTCTCACTTCCATCATATGTTCAGAAATGGGTTTGAAGCTTTGAGAGTGCAATTTTATTCCTGAAATAGTAGTGCCTGCAAAGCTGTATATCAAAATAACTAACTGACACCAGTTAAGGAAGCCACTGGAAATCAGGAAATCAAATATGAAAAGCTGTAGTTTGCAGACAAAATGATTTGCAGGTGCAATTTACACCCACAAAATTAAAAGCTGGGTTGATGTAATTTTAAAACCCAGGTTCTATCTGCACAAAAGTGCACACAAATGTTATTTCTAAGACTAAGCAATTTTGCATCAAAAAAAATGATTCCTCATTCTCAGGCAATTTGTCAAAGTCATGTTTTCTTTTACAAAAAACTAAATCCTGATGAGTTTTTTGTATACTTAAAGGTGTCCTCTTTCCATGGAAGCACTCCTGGAATTGCAAAGCACTTTCTCATGAAGTAGAATGACAGGATTTACACATCAGCACAGACCTCAGGAGGAAGACAAATAAGGCACACTCTCCCCAGGCCACACAGGCCTTGGTGGGTGAGTATGGATGGGCTGTGACCAGTGCCAGCCCAAAGGATGCTGGTGCTGGGTCAGCATCCATCCCTGCTAACACCAACACTGGTCAGCAAGTTCCCTCTGCACAGCCACAGCTCCTCTCTCGGAGCCCTTGTCTGCAAATGTTCCCATTTCCACTGAATGTCTTGGCAATACAGGGAGAGGGCCTTCCCCAAAGCATGGCCACCACTCTGTCTTCACCCCAGAGTCTGTCTGCAGACAAGGACTCTGGCAGCTCCATGTCTCTGGACACCACACACCAGGTGACCAGGCCATAAAAAACAGGAGTCTCCCCTGGACTGCTGTAGATTCTGCAAAGGACCAAGAACTAACACTGATTTTCATCACTGCAGTGAAGCACAGAAAACTGCTTCTTTATTTAAAAAAATAATCAATCAGTACTAGGCTAACACTGCACTTGAATATTCATCAGAATAAGGAAGAGAGATTGGCATTCAGTCCTGGTTTTGAAGCATAACTCCTGGTCAAATTGTCCCTCTGTAGTGCAGATATTGGTTATTTTGCTGCCACAGTTATTTCCACTGTATGCAAAAACCGCTGCTCTCACTTACCACTATAATGTGAATACTAAACCCCCACCAAAAAAAAGGTTTGGAAAATCAGTATTTATGGGAAAGAAAACAGCAAGTCCTTTTGTTTTGTGGGTTGTGATTCACCTTTGTTCAAAAAATATGTCCCTGTTAACTAAGAAGCACAACTCAATCCTGCTCCTGCATTAAGGCACAGACTATGAATGTGCTGGCAATTCAGAACAAAAATCACAGATTTCTCAATATTGGTCTTTTAAACTGTTTGGAGTTAAATTTCCCTTAACATCTCTAAAAGCAGTAAACATCCTGAACCCAGCCCTGGGCTTCTTGCTAAGAGATAGAGAGTAATGCCTTAGCAAGGAAAGATTTCAGTGCTGGTCCCTTATTTTTTTATTTATCAATAAATCTCAGAGGTTAGCCAGAGTTCAGAGAACTTCAGAGAGCTCATGGGAACTCTCACATTGCTGCTTCTGCTGAAGCCACTAAGTTGAGCATGTGTGAATTATTTTGAGAAAAGTGGTGTTTTGATTTTTGTTTAAAGCTTCTAGGAGCAAACTGGCTGTTTTAACTTTTTCCCAACCAAATCAGATCAACTGATTCACTTACTTCCAGTGACAAGACATGCTGAATTTAATCCGAAATGGGAAGAAGAACAAGATGCATTGCCCTCCCAGCCCTCTGTTCACTCTGCCAGTGCTCATCCTCTCCAGATCACTGGAGTTCAGCCTGCTGTGATTGCAGATACTCCACTGCACATCTCCCCAGAAACTGGGCAGAGGGCTGGAATGGTCTGTGGGCCAGTTTCCCCTAAAAAAAGGTTCCATCTTTCACCCAAATGCTCAATATAAGAGCTCTCGAGAATGTAGTCAAAACATCCAACAGCCATTTGCAACACCCATATTCCTATCCAGGAGTACAACATCAAACTATCAAGCTCACACAGAGCTTAGACACGAACAATCTGAGGCTCAACGACCTTCTAAAACTGAAGTTCCACCCTTCATTTTGATGAGGTATCCAAGCTGGAAAAAATTCTCCCGTTAGCTTTGAGTCCAGCTAAATTCCTGGTCTCCTCCAGAAAATATTTCCGCATAGTCTGCTGTAGTTGCCAGTTAGTCACTACAGTAACATTCAGCAAACCTGAAGCCAGCACACACATTTTTCAAATCTACAGACTGCTCACTGCAGCCAGACTTGTGGGAGAAGCTTTATGCCAAAGATCTGGTTCTGATGAGCTCCAACCCTGCATTATCTCTGCAGGGAGAGGTACGTGGAATAGGGCAGATCGCTCAGTGTTATTTCTGTTGGATGTGTATTTATCTCTTCACCTCAGATAAAGGAACCGCTTATCTATGCCCTCTACTAAGGGTCAAGACATGTACTTTTCTATTTACATTAAACAAAAGTGTCAACATTAGCAGCCAGCTATTAGCTGATAAAGAGGCTTTACATGAATTAAGTATATTTACAAAATGATGCATTCAGTTATGTACAACACCTTTTCCTGTTAGGTTCCAAAAAAAATTTTGGACAGTCTCTGGCTTGGGCCATGATTATAAAGAGGAGACCCAAGGTCCCAGTGAGATTATAAGGTTGCAAGTCATATGCAGAGAGCTTGGTTTGACAGCTCCCCTCCCAGATCCTGCACATCTCTCTTCCTGGGGGTGGGAAAAAGCTCCCATCAGCTTCTCTCCCCACTTGGGATTTGACAGATTTGGAGAGGACAACTGCAAGTCCAGACAGCAGAAGCCAGCTGTCCAGTAAAGTGCTGCACACCATGCCAAGGCAGCCCACGGCAGTCCCACCACAGGCTTCCTTTTTGGCAACAGGCACTCATTAATGCTCACGAGTTTCTGGGCCTGTCTGCTGGAGCTGTCCCCGTGTAACCGCAGCAGGAAAAGTGCACGAGAAAGGCAGGGACTGCCTGCTGCAGGACACCAGGGCAGCACAGAGCTGCTGTGTTTCACCACACAAGATGTCCTTGCTCTTGTCCATGTCCTTATCTTCTTGTCTGCAACCAGAAGCACCACCTCACTTGTGTCTCCCTTCAAAAGCAGGGTTTCAGAGAGGCGGTCAGGTGCCTGTGTGCAGGGACACCTCCCAGTTTGCACCTTTGTGCCTGCATGAAGGGACATTTCATACCAAACACACTCTGCTCTCAGGCACAGACACCAGCAGCTCACAGCATGAGCACAAGGGGACGGGACTCCTGTGTGACCCATCACAGTGCTGCCTGTGTAATCTCAAAAGCTGGTAGATACCACAACTTTAACTCTCGGGACCTTCTCTGGATGTTCAAGATTTGCATTGTAAAGTGAGATGTGGCTGTTGGAGGTGTGGGACTTTGGTGACCAAGGTGTTTCTCAACCAGAAACATTCCTTATGGGATAACAGATGCAGCTTGTGGTCTCCTGCCCTTTGGGAGCGAGGTGAAGGCACAGCTGTGCTGCTGCAAGCTCTCACCGAAAGTGAACTCGAGCAAGCACATTTCCTGTTCAAAATGCACTGATGAACTTTGAAGTTTGAGCCCATCTGTGTGGCCCTGCAGTTGCTGGCAGCTTGCCAGCTCAGCCTGCTGTGCCCTGTGGGACTGGTCCCCACCCTTTTGCCCCTCTCCTCTCCACCCTTTCCATCCTGCAAATACAAGAAAAGCCTTTAAGAGATTATGCATAGAGTGAACAATGCTCTGCATAGGGATCCAGGAAACCCTGTGTCCTACTCCACGTGACCTTAATGAAGTCACGATCCTTCTGTTTCCCTTCCCACCCGCACAGGACTTTTCTACTCAGACCCAGATCTTCAGAAGGGATGAAGGATGTTTGCTAACCCCAGCCCCAGAGCCAGTGGGAGCTCTGCCTGTTCACACTGCAGGCAGGCAGGAGCAGCCTCCCGTGCAGCTGCAGCATGCTCCCCAGTGGGTCAGCACGGCAGGGAGAAACACCCCAAAAATACAAAACCTGCAGCTGTGCTGCTCCTAGGCAGCAGCTTAGACACAGCCACTGCTCTACAGCAAAGGCTGCTCATACAAGCATCCTGCTGTCCCTCAGGGTCTTCATGATGTAAACAAGTGGTCAGGGCTTGCACACCTGGGGCTGTGTCACCTGAGAAGACAGTTTTTAGGTGAGCTCTATCAGCAACAGCAGTCCATATGTCTCAATTCAGCAGCTGCAACAATGTGAGATAACGCATGGTAGTCGTGGTTGAAGTTCTCCAGCTAAAAATACAGCAGTAATGCAAAACTTGAAAGAACAGGAATATATTCCAAGGAAGAAGTAATTAAAGAGTTTATAGCTTCTTTTTGTTAGTTAATGGCCCAAGGCAAAGTTCAGAGTAAGTCATGCACTGAATACTAGCACTGGATTTCAGGAACAATCCATTTCATCATAGGCTATGACATGTAATCTACATCAACTCTGATAGTTTAAAAACCCCCAAACACACAAACACAAAAAACAGCACAAAACCCCTCAAACCACAAATGCCTTGGACAGATGGGCACCAGTTTCACAAAGTCCCTTTTTTTTTTTTTAACTCCTCACAAAGAGCTCAGGACACCAGCCAGGTGAGAACACACTATCATTTTGATTACAGTTTCATCCTTCTAATCACAAACTCAGGCTGCAGAAAGCCTCCTCTGACTGACATTAGAAAGTTTTGGTGGTACTTTTGTCACATCAGCTCTGGATGTCTGTTGTATTTCAGGGCTGTAAATCAAAGAATTGTATTCCCCTAGAGAATTTCTTTTATTCTTTGTCATACTGGGAGATGCTGAGATTTTCGAAACTGTTCCAGGTCAGCTCTAGGGTAGCCCTCAGCTCCATCTCCCAGCTGGAGCACACCTTTCTTTGTCACACTTTTCTGTGACAGCTTTCATGCCACCAGTGCAGGATGCAGGGACTGCCATAAAACCCCAACCCAGCTGCAGTGCCTTGGTGCTGGCTGTGGGGATGCCACGTTCACCCTCACATCTGCCACACAATTTCCAGACAGTCCCAGGTCTCACCCAACACCACCTGGGCAGCATAGCCAAATATTGCATTTCCTCTTCCCTATGCTCCTTTAACGCACTCTGGATAGCTTTGCTGCCATTAATTGTGCTAAAGAGAGGAAGAGCACACTGCAGACTCAGCACCACCTCCTGAGACCAACACGAAGGTCCTTTGTTGCTCTCAGACAATACAGCATTAGACACCACCAGGCACAGTCCCTCAGGTAGGAACAGGACTCCCTGGCAGACTCCAACTTAACTCTGCCTTCAACCCTAAATATTCCCTGCCAGGGAAAGCAAAGCACATCACCTAAACACCACAAAATATCACCCTTGTCCGCTGCTGGTCAATGGTGAACAACAGAATTAGTAACAAACTGTAGATAATCGAGACATGCTCTTCAAGGTTTATGTTGTATTGGTCTTTTTTGCTCCTATATGCTAAACCCCACTCTATGATTAGCTGTGTTCTAAGAAGTCAGCTAAAATGTATCACTTTAGGTATAGACCATACTAATAAGTCAAATGTTATTTCACATATCCCAGAACTTGGGTTGCAAAATATTGGCGCTAAACCCTAAAATGTCTGCATGTAGATATATAAAGAATAAAAGGTTATTAATAACATTAAGTGCTCTTTAAGGCAAAGGCTGCTATATTAATGAAGAAATATTAGGGATATATATGATTTAGAAAGGGATTTAAAATTATTTTAAAAACCCTAAAATGTTGCGCTGCATTCCAAATTAAAAAATATAATTTGGTGAAGTTTATCACATATATGTAGTAAAAGTGGATTGAATATTCAGTGAAAAACAAATTCTTTTCCTTGCAAACACCATCACCCTATTTATGCACAGTCATTTTATCCCTCCTATTGCTTTTCTCTCCCCCCTCATATCAGGGGTGGGAATGTATTTGTGCTCACTCAAAGTGAAAACATCAGTTTTATGAATTTTTCCAAATGAAATTTTAGATGTTTCAGGGTAAGATGTAAAAAAAGAAAATCAGCAATTTCTCTCAGGGCCTCTACTTATGTCACATGTTTAAAGAAACAAACAAAATTATCACTGTAAATCATAATACCACTGAAGATAACTAAGTTGGCAGCGGTATAGGAGAACTTCCTATATACTAAAATAGCAACACATTAGCCCAGAGAAGAGATTAGAAAATATAACCTCCACCAGTCACTTAAAATTCTACCCACGTCCACATTGTCTAGAAGGGAGGGGTAGATAAGGGTCATTTCAAAAGTACCAGATCAAATCACCTTGATCTCTGGAGGAAAAAGACTGTCATCCCCACTGTAAATGTCTGTGCCACAACCCTCGTGAACTGTAAAACCCAAGAGGCACCAGAAGCAGTTCTTCTGTCCAGGTTTTTTTTTTATCCTTTCAGTTCCTATTTCCTCCCATTGTATGAGTGGAAACACAGATTGTTTGCTTTGCCTAATGTTTGTCTGTGTCTGACTGCAGACCAGTGGGAAAAGAAAATGAAACAAAGGAACAAATTCAAGCTCTTTCACAACCACATATTTGAATATTGACTTTTTTTTTGCAGTATCATTATGTTCACTTGATCAGACTACCATCCTCATCCGAAACATGAACCACTCAAGGCTACTACATACTTGTATGAGAATGGACTAGGGATTGATCTTTTGGGATACTGAAACTTGCTTCCAAATGGGTCATTCTTACTGTGATCAGCAAGAGCAAGCAAAGCACCAAGCTCTCTTGAAAATACCATTCTCGCAATAATATGAAGAGGTTTGTCCTCTACTTATTTGAAGTGGGTGGTGTCTGCAGAAGAACATCCCATGTAATCTTCTGCAGCTCCATGCTCATTTGGAGGGAAGTACCCATTCCTGTGGCTTCTCCTCGCTCAGCTAACATGTAGGCATGATGCTTTAGATCTCCAAGTGCTACTTACAGTTTCTGAACAATGTGAGCAATGCACAAGACAGAGAGCAGGAAAGAGCAGGAACACTTCTCCTGGGGTAGGTAAAACCAGGGCGGCCTGTCCTGGGTGTCAGTGGGAGACTGAGAGCTGCAGCACACAGAACACCTTGGAGAAACAACCTTCACCTGCCACTTTTGGGGTCAGCCTGGCTGGGGGTCACAGGGTTACTGGAGGCAGAGGTGCTCTGGTGAAGGACCAGACTCCCACTGACTTTGATTGGGTCCAATTTCTATCTGGTGATACTTCAGTAGCATCTGAAAGGATGGCAAACACTGAAGTTCCAGCTCCCCTCTGCTCAAAAGTCATTCAGGTGCTTGAGTTTAGAGAGAACTGCAAGGCCCCTGAGTGGGAACTGCTGCCAACACAGAAAGAAAAGCAACATTTTGGGGCCATATGTGGGCTGAGTAACTCAGACAGCAGCACAGTGAACAGAAGGAGAGGTCAGAGAAGCAGGTTGTGCAGTTACCCCATTTTCCTCACACTACACGTATTGGGACGTAAAACTGATTTCATTGACCCTAAATATCCCTATTTGCACAAGTAACAGCTTCAACAGCCTTGCTATTCATCCTGGGCTTTGGCATTTGTCACATCCCTTCACATCTGCAGAAACACTCTCAGATCTCCAGCCTCAGACCCCCATCAGGGCTTGCTACCCCTGCCAGAGGCACGGAGGCTCTGCAGACACAGGTGGCTTTCCTCTTCCCATGGGAGCTCCAGCTTGGGGACCCCGGGCTGGTGGGGTGTTCAGGACAGCACAGGACAGTGGGGATGCAGGGCAGTGGGGATATGGGGTATTTGAAGTCCCAGGGCTCCCCTTGTTGTGAGCAGGAGGGTTGGAACCAGTCCCACAGGGCACTTGGGAGCCCAGTGGTGATTTACAACAGCAAAGGTCTGCTGCACCAGAAGTCTATTCATCCAGAAAAATAAACAATTTTGGAAAGCCTCAGCCTTTGGAAGGCTCTCACTCTGCAGAACAGGGGTTGCTGAGAAGCTAAGTCTGGGGTGAGGTACAAATCCCTCCACCCCAGTGAATTTTTGCTGCCTGACTCATACGCATCCGTTTACAGAAATGCAGGGTGCTAGAGAAAACCTGTTCATAGCACATCTCTGCTGGATAAGGTCACAAGCAGTTAAGGGTGTCCTGCCAGCCCCATCCTGCTGAAAGTAAGTCAGGGCTGGACTGTAGGAGGTCAGCTGATGGGTGGCCAGAATTTTGGAGCAAGAATCCCTCAAAGGAAGGTTTTTTGGCTCACCACTGCTACAAAGCTACAAAGGTTAAGCTGCACACAGCAATTACAAACCTCATGTTAGGAGAGTCATCTTTTAACTTTTTAAGTAATGTAGCTTTATTAGCCTTCTATCCCACACAAACACAACCTTGTGTGCACATTAAGCTCTTAGCATTTATATCACTGCATTTTTAAAGATCCTTCAGTATTCTTGTAAACAGCAACTGTAACGTAGTTGAATTTTGTCTTGCATATAATACAGAACACGGACATGGCTCTGCACAGGTTAAAACTGTGTTGTTGGGTTTTTTTAAAAAAGGCTTTGAGGCAAGCAGGGTACACAGCTGCAAGTTCCTGCCTAAATGATGACAGAGCTACAACAACCTTAAGGGTGACGTACTTTTCCATTCCATTTCTGCTGGTGTTTTTCTCACACAGATCGCAATACCATGCGGGTATGCACCTCTGCGATGGCTGTGAACAGCACACACACAAGGACAGCCCAGGACTAACAACTGGCATTAAAAGGGTTTCTCTTGCAGTCTCAGTCTTTCCTTCAGTGTTCCTTGGCCAATACCCCCACTATGACTCTGTTCATCTGAGGTGAATCCTGAAATCAAAAACTCTGCTGACTAATACTGTCAAGTTCAGAAGATCTGAGGCTTGCCTAAAGAAAGGTCATATTCTTTACACACGTACCAAAGTCTTCACAGAGCATTTAACTGAGGGAGAAAAAAGAGCATATCATCGTGTCTTTTCATTTGGCTCTATCTGGTGAATCCTCTCCAAAAATTAAAAGGGAGTTAATGAACACAATTAGTCTGTGCAAAAACACACAAGCCTCCAGATTTCGGAATTATTTCTGTAAGAGATGAGCTACATGGCACTGATCTCACAGCAGCAGTCAATTCTCATTTCCTTCCAAAATCCTATTGGCCAGATGGTCCAGAAAACTCAAGGGAAAATTACTTAAATGTTTGGAAAGGCTTTCAGTGTTAAGTTAGTCTCCAAAATGAAACGAGACCACCCTTTTAATTAGTCTAACAAGTGAAATACAGCTCGCTTTTCTAATGAATTTAAAACAGAGAGGAGATTCCAAGCTCAAAAACAAAACCAAAAAATCTGAATTCATGAGGAGCACTGGTGTTACTTTTTTCTAAACTGATCTAATCAGCTTTGTACAGCAGAAGCTTGGCTGGCAAAGGCTCCCCTCTCAAGCCAACTCCAGGTCAGATGCACACTAATAGTTCCTGAACAGCTTTACTGTTTGATGCTTCATCTTCTCAATTTCTGTATTACTTGTAGGGATTGAAGTCAATAACAACAGGATAGAAATGAACAGTGAGCTCTTGAGAGGAAGAAAGAAATAAATACCCCTGCAGAATAATTTCAAGAAAATGGCTAAACACATTACAGCTGAAGAACCGCAGAGCCTTAAGCAATGCAGCTCAGCGTAATTATGAGCACACATGAAGCAAAAGCAGGAGTGAATCACTGGAAGAACTGGTCACAAGAGGTACCAATAATTTCCTGCAATTAACTACTTAACAGCCCTACTGGATTTTTGAAACCCTCATCTCTTTCTCTTGCCCTGTTTAAACAAGCCAAATAAATTTTGTACAGGGCAAGACGAAGCAGTGAACTACACAGTGAGCTGTGTGTGGGTAAAACAACACCAGAGCCCCAGCACAGGCTGGGGGCCCCCTGCCCTCCTCCAAAGGTTCCCTACAGCACTTCCCACCAAGAGCTGGTCACGGATTGTCCCAGCATGAGGTTCTTGCACTTCTGGCCCCACCGAAGTCACCCAGACAATCATAACGATTCTATGTCCCAAGGAACTTCTGCTGTTGAGTTTATTAGATTTGAATTTGTCTCATAAAGGGTCAAATTTCTCAACCAAAACAAACCTCACTTTACAATGAAAAAAAAGTCTATTTCCAATGGTTTCTCTGTTGGAAAAGGTGTGATTGCACAGATCCTCTCACAGGTTTGAGCCAGAGCTTGTGACGCAAGAAATAAACCTAAGCCACTGCTGCAGTGTGTCCACTTGTGTAAAATATCTAAAAGCAACTGCAGGGCTGCCACCCAAAGTTCACAGTGATGGGAAATGAGGCTGTCCATAAACCCACAGATGAAGGCCAGATGGAAACAGAGAACACTCCCTACTCTGACTCAGGACACACATTCCCGTTCGCAGGGATCTGACGGGATCGCCCTCGCTCGGGGCCTGTCAGCTGCTGTGTCACACGAAGCTTTCACAGGCAGCAGTGGGAAACTCCAGGAACTTCTTCCACAGCAAACACAACAGGGCCCAGGTACTACAGACAAAAGGGGGGCATGCACAGAAACACATACAGAAATATTGAAAACTGAAACACTGACATCCCCTGGCCTAGCCCAAGGTACCTCAGATGTCAGTGAAGCTGCACCAGAACCCTTCCCATGACTTGAGTCTCAAAGCCACTTCCCTTTTTCCAAGCTCTGAACCCTATGTGCTTCCTTTACCTTGTAACAGCAATAGCCTGTCCAACCAGCTGCATCACATCTAAAGCAGCTGTCAAGAAAGACAAAAACAAAACAGCAAAACAACCTCAACGTTCCACAGGGTATCCAGCTAATGCCAGCAACTTGCTGGCTTACATGTATAATATAAATTTTAAAAGCTAGCATTTCTGCTTTAACATCTAGTTCTGCAGACTTAAAAAGTGTAACCATCCACAAGTTTCCCAAAAATCTTCCTTTTGCAGCTCCTTTGCATATTCTGTCACATACATCCAGATGCCAAAATACACCACCAAGAGCTCACTGCTGCTTTGGATAAATATGATATTACATGCCAGAGGAAAACTTTGCACGATAAACTAAAACTCTACAGCATTGCCAATCCACATATTTAAATAACAGAAATTTACACAATTAGTCTCTATTTACAACAAAAGTGACATTAAAAATATATATATATTGAAGTGCATGTGAAAACCCCACACCAGAAAAGCCATCTCCCAATTGCTTTGCATTGCCTTCCACCTTCTGAACCTTCAGGTTCAGGAGAGCACATGAGATTGCAAGAACTTGCACTACCAAAGATAGAAGCTCAGCCAGTTTTTTTTTTTTAAGAAAACAGAATGTATGGGATTGCACTGCTCTTACATCCAATCATGTTTTAACCAGTCAGCCCATTCCAACCACATCTGAGGTCTCCAAGATGATTCAATCCCTGCATGCTTTGTGCAAATCAGAGGAGACAAACTCCTTTCCTCCCTGCACCACTGAGGCTTAGAGAAAATACCTATTTTTGACACGTCTGCACAAGAAAATAACCTAACACATTCAGTAACTGAAGAGTTACAGAAAAACAAATACCTAACAAGAAGGGGTTCTGAAATTAGTCTGAGTCATCTTTAGGGACTGGCTCCCCTGCACTGATTCTGATTTGCCATTTGTAATCAAATGAGTGCAAGGTGAGCACAAAGCACCATCATGCCACTGTTAGCATTTAACATCTTCTCTGAATAGGTCAAACAAATGACATCATGCACAAATGACTGGAAAAAAACAAGGTTTCATATAATTATTTTTAAAGACCTGGTTTGCACACATGGTTTGACCCAGTTTAATTAGAAATGTTATTTCCAGCTCTATTTTGTTAAGTGTGGACATGCTCAGTGGCCCGAATCAGGTTTGTTTG
Source organism: Leptocoma aspasia (assembly GCA_013399835.1). Lineage (NCBI taxonomy): Eukaryota > Metazoa > Chordata > Aves > Passeriformes > Nectariniidae > Leptocoma > Leptocoma aspasia. The sequence goes on from VXAX01006253.1 coordinate 44,225, forward strand.
TCATTTCCCTTTTACTGTTACAGCCATACCAGTCATCAAAATGCTCATTTTTTGCATAACTCCATTTCTTTCCACTTTCACAGTGGCTTTAACAGAAGGAGATTACTACTCAGTTCTTTGAAAATGAAACTTTCCTTCTGTTACCAGCTCTTTCTTCTTTTTAAAGAAGAATTTGTTTTAGAAAAGTCAGCTATTAACTGGAGTAATTTAACAATCATATGTCTCATGATCCAATGAGAGAGAACATGGGTTTTATCACTAACTGGGACAGTAAATGCTGCCCACAGCCATGGGTGGGTCCAGCTAGTGGTTTTGCCCTCACTGCACTGATATGTGAGAACATGATTTTGTGGCAAAGCATCAACCTCCTACCTGCTGAAGCTTCCTCTTGTTTTCATCAAGGGGGGAAAAAAAAAAAAGTAAGAAACTATTTTCTGCCAAACCTCAAGAGAGCTGTTGTTCTGCCTCACCACAGGTCCAGGCACACGCCCTGGTACAGACCAGCCCAGTGCCCACAGACCCACCTGGAGGACCTCGGCTGGGACCACAAAGCCTCAGCAGCACATCTGCAGAAATGCATGTCTGCACCAAAGGCAAGCACAGTATGGGTGGGAATAACAAAAAAAATTACAATGCAAAGCCCTCTGTGTCACCTCCTGTACTGCAAACACTGTTTGCTAATAAAGGGTCCTTCACAAACATGGATGTCCTCCTTGGCAGGCAGGACAGATGTGACTTATCACAACCAACTCCTGGAATGCACCTAGAGAACTGCACAGCCATCAGCCACCCCAGGGTGGGGGAAAATGCAGAGGCAGCAGCTTCCCCATTTCTCTTTCTGATCACACTCCCAATTCTATAAGGAGAAACCAAAATGCATCATGCAGTCTCTGGGGACTTTTCACATCACACAATGGCTTTTGACAGCTCAGACAAGAGGGCACTGTACGATGACATTCATGCCACTTGCCTGGCAATAAAGGAAGCCAGAAAGGAAAGAAAACCCACTGCTGGCATATGCTCACCTGATCTGAAGGTACAACCCCTCCAGAAATTCAGGCAGCATTTACACACCAGAGGATTCAACCAGACAAGCTCCCCACTAAGAACCACAATTTATAGATCACAGTGTCATCTCCAGCCCAAACTCCACTGGCACCTACAATCCCTGTCCAGCCCTGGTGTGGCTCTGCATTGCCTCCATCCCAGCACAGGGGCCTGAAGTCTTCCAGCCAACCCTAACAGAGTTGGGCTAGAAGGATATCACCACATGATAAAGAATTGCTCTATTTTAATATTAATAACTTTCAAAGGGAGAGATCTGCCAGAACCATGTAAACAATGCAGGATACAGAAACCACAAAAGTTTAGCCAGCCAGATATTTTATACTCACTATGACATTCAAAACCCATCTGTGTGATAGACAGGGCAAGTGCCATGCAGGCTCCAACCATCACCCAGCTCTGATAAGGCCATTTCCTCTCATTCCTGGTCAGAGAACAGTGACTTTGGCAGATGTAGGAAGCCAAATGACATTCTAAGGCCTGACCAGGAGCTTGCTGTGACTCTTTGAACAGCCTCACGAATGCAGTAGGTGCTTTGCAAACACGGGCAGGAACCTGAGCATTCATGCAATGTCTGCACATGCTGATTCCCTCACCAGCATGAAATAAAAAATACTGTAACTCCATCATGCAAGCCAGGGACACAGGCCATGCAAAGTCTTCCAACAGGTGAGTACCTAGAAACTAATGTAATGTAAAGAAAGGAAGAGGGGAACACAGGAAAGGATGAGTCCAAAATCCTCTCTCTTCTTTATTCTCCAACGTGTGCTATCAGAGACCTGAGTTTTCAGTCTTTGTTTTGTATCTTCCTCTACTCAAAAGAGTTCTGGTTGATTTTTTCCAAGTGTCCAAAAGAAAGTTAGTGCCATCTCTCTATTCCTTCATCCTTTCTCCATTTTCAGGCACGTTTTTGGAGAGCAGGCTGCCATCCATGGATCTTCTCCCCACACAAGCCCTTTCTCTGCCAGGGAAGCTGTCCCAGTTGGGCACCCAGCAACCTGCACGTGCACCCACCAGCACGAGCCAGGAGCTCAGATGCCTTTGGGGAACGTCAGCCCTGCTCAGGCTGATCTGCACATGCACAAAAAGCCCAGTGTGCCCTCAGTGCACCACATTCACTGGCTCAAACCCCTTCCATGACGTCCTGGCCACGCCAGGCTTCGCTGGGCTCACTCCAGACTTGGCTGAATTCCACTGGGAGGGACAACAAAGCACAGCCCAGTGTCTCTGGAAACAAACCACCCTTCATCTCAAAGGGACCCCAAAGCAGAAATGGTCTGGTGCCCCCCAGTCATGCACTGGTGCTGCCTGTCCTCTTCTGCAGAGCAAAACAGAGGAAAACTGAAAGACCCCACCACAGTAATTTAATTTTCAAAGCACGAGCGATAACGCTGGCCCCCAACTCCTAACTTCACCCTCTGATAATAATAAAAGGCAATCAGATATCTACTGATATGATTTGGCTTCTGGGGGCAGAATGTTTGCAAGAAGCCTGTTACGATAAATATTTCATGTTAGACTGCAAAAAACAAATATATTTTTCTAGTTCTTTCCTTTTTCCTGATAACAAGACAACATCATGAACAATCTGTGTAAATAATACATTTGAGAATCCATTATCTAAGTCATATGCATATTTATTTCATGATGGTTTTGTTGCATATTTTAGTATAATTGTTCACAGGTTTAAAGCCAAGAGTAAAACAGAAGCAGACAAATCTACTGCAACAGAAATAATTAGTGAACTGGTTACTCTTTTATTGTTTTTAAATACTGGGAAAATGCCTTGCCAAATTCAGCATACTAAATAAGAAACATATCTACATTTTACTGAACTTGAGGAATTTTCAGAAGGCCATCACACGTTTCTCTTATGCCCTTTCCTCTAAATGTTTCCATTTTAAACAATAGAGATACAAGAAAAAATTGCATTAAAAAGCTCATACCAGATGTAGCAACTGCATAGTCAGATAACAGAATTTAGTAAATTCCAGTATTCAGTAAACACCAACAAATGTCAATATTTTGCCAACTGGTCCCGCTTTTGGTTGCAAACACTCCTCTCAGAATATAAAATCAGAATAATTCACATTAATATTCACATTTCTTTTTGTCATGCCAGATTATTTCAGTATGACTGTACCTTTTTTCCCCAATCTATTAAACATCCTGCTGAATTTAAATGTATGTTCAAACGAAGGAAATTAAATGTAATGTTTTGACGTTTCTGATGCAATGTTTGAAAACAAAAGCCAACTCATTTCTTGAAATTTTCCCACTCCAGCTCCTCTTGTACCCATGTTTGGATTCAAGTGAAACTGTCTTCAAACAGCATGTTGTTCAGTAAGTGGCTGCTAACCAATTTTCACAAATCACCTCCATAAGCACACTAATTCCTCCTAACCACAATCCCAAAATGCTTCACAAAAACAAGGGCTGCCTCCATTTGAACAGCTACACCCACATGAAGAGCTCCATTTCCAGCAAATTCATGGGTTTTAGCTATGATGGGAAGCAGAGGCAAGAAGAGAAGCAAGATCTCCTGAGCCACAGCTGCCCACATCAGCCCCTCTCTTACCTTTATGAAAAAGTGCATTTTTCACACACTGGGAGCTCCTAAAGGCACTGCCTCAGACCACACCCCAGCTATTACACAGGAGCTAATAATATTGTTTATGCAGGACACTGGAAAGGTCACAGTTTGCTACAAAGTGTATCTTTTGGACTGCTCAGTTGTAAGATCTCAGAAGTTACTAAAATTCAGTATTTTCATGGGTAGGAAGTAGGGGATGGGGAAGAAATGGCCTTTGAGAAAGTTCTTCTGAAGTAGATCTTGAAAACCTTTCAGGAATTGCACAAGGTCAGTAGGTTACAAGGGCAGACATTCAAAATACAAGGACTTTGAAAAATAAAAAGTATACTACAAACAGCTGAAAAATAGTTTCCTCTTCAGTTTTAGGAAACCAACTGAATTGTTGTTCCTTTTATTATGTTTTATTAGCTATAGCCCAGATGTACCAAAGAAGGACTTTCAAAAAAACATACATGCACTCTTCAGGACATTAAAGCAGACTTGGAAAGTACAATTCATAAGGAGCCCTAAGAAAGAGTCAGAGAGACATGTCCTCACCAGGCTCTAAAATCCTGCAGTTCACTGTGAAAAAAGTAGTTACTAAAGCTAACTTGCCATGGGAATCAGCTCAAACATCTAGAAACAACACACTAGATTTTCTGCTGTTTAAAATTAAGTAACACCGTGTCAGTCATTCATTAACTGTCCTAGCTATGGTTTTCTGGACTGCAAACAGACAATTACAAACTTTCCTCAAGTTCCACAAATTTATATATTGAATACAATGAAAATACTTCTGAGTAGGTCAGACACTGCAAAACTCAGACCCATAAGCACTGATCATGCTGATGTCTATCTGCACATTGGTGTGAGTCTGGATGATACCAAGCAGTCAGGATTACTGAAATCAATGTCACTGGTGAGGTGCTTAAAGCACAGCAAAGTGCTTGAGCAGGGAATTAAGAGCTTGAACTACTTCCTACTATGCTCATATTACCACCAGTGCATTTTTAGCACGTTCTCTTACCTTCAAAATAGCATGACCCAGTGACAAAATCTGAAGTGTTATGCAACATGAGCTCAAAATGCCAACAGTTGAGGATGAAAATGCACTGTACTCTCCCACACGGACTTTTAGGTCCAAAACATGGAGGACCTGAAAGCAGCAGGCCTGTCAACAAATTATTTGCAAGGATTTTACTACTCTCTAATGGCACATCTAATTATTGTACATTGCTCTGTTCAGTCAGAGCCTTTATTGTACAGAGGCATTCCACAGCTGAGAGGTTTTTTGCACATCCTTACTCTTCTATTTTTGATAAACTAGTTTGGCTCCTAAGAATCTTAATCGAGTTCCTCTAAAATATTCACTAACTAGAACCAGGACTTCACAATTTGCTAATTAATTTCGCTTGTTTGATCTATTATTTTAAAATCCAGTGCTGAATATAGTTTGCCACTGCCATGCAAATAGGCAGGGAAGCCAAGATTAAAAAAAAACAAACACAGCACCAAACCCCTAAAAAACCCCAGCACAAAAATGCTCCTGACTCTGACAACTGAATACACACCATAAACTACTTATTTTATATATATATATATATATAAAAGTGGGGTTTTTTATATCCTCCAAGTTAGTAATTCACACTCGAATAGTCTGGGTTGATAGTAGGTATGTCTTGAACTCAAGACTGAGATTGGACAAGACCTCTGGGAACACGTGGTCCCACCTTCTGTTAAAAGCAGGGACTTAGGTTATGTTAACCAAGACAGTGTCAAACAGCCTTGGATATTTCCAGCAAGGGTGACTCCACAACCACCATGAGAAACCTATTCCAGTGATGACTCATTCTCATGGCACAGAATTTTTTTCTTACAAACAAATGGAACATTTCCCAAGCAACCCATTTGCCCTGTGCATCCCTTTAGGAACACCTCCTGTACTAACCACCACTGAAGCACTTGAAAATTGTGACTAAACTGCCCTCAGCCTTCTCTTCCCGAGGCTGAAAAAAATCCAATTCCTTCAGCCTTTCTTTCTCCAACCCACTAAATGTTTTGGTTGTCTCCTGTTGAATCCTCCCTGGTTTCTCAAGGTCTCTCTGGAACTGAGGGAGCAAAGATGGGACACGGTATTCCAGGTGTGACCTAACAACAGCATAGAAAATAATCACATCTCGTGATTTGCTTGCCAGGCTCTTGCTGACACAATCCAAGGCACAGTTTGCCCTCCTTGTATGAAGGATGCCAACTCCACACCTGTTCTGATGGGGGAGGAAAAGGACAATTGTGGTGTGGAAGCCATGAGAAAGGCATGGAAACATTTATGGGAGTGCATTTAGGATTTGCAGACAAAAGAGAGAAGATGAAGAAATACACCTGGTAGTATGCAGAATTCAAGGGTCTTATTAAAAATTGAAGAAGTTAAATACCAAAACCCCAACCCATGCCTCTCTAGTGTATTACTGGCATTGCAGCCCTACATGCTTCAGTTTTCAAGGCAACCCATTCATAACCACAACAGCATTTCATATCTTATTACAATGGCAGCAGCACATATTAAGCTCAGACGTACTCCTGGGAGAGATCCCTGTGCCTGGGAGCAGCAGACAATCTCCATTATTTGTTTGCACAAGCCAACCAAGGATCTGTGCAATGAGCTGCTGACTCCATCCCATGCACTGTTGGCAGTGCCTTTATACACTGCTGCCTGCTGTAATTAACTAGTTTTTCATGTGGACAAGATAATCAGCTCTTCTACTGCTGCCACGATGATTTTTGCCTTTTCTTTTTGTATACCTTTTATGTATTCTCATACCCTTAAAACACACACTCTTAATGCTTTAGGCCTGGTATTTTAGCATAGTCCTGGTATTCTGCTAGGCCAGGAGACCAAAGATGCCAAAGGGCTCCCAGCTGGAGGCTGGAAAGCCCTGTGCTATCTTGAGAAACCAAGGCCCCCTCTAGAACACATCCTGTAAACTCGGATTAGGCCCACCTGGGGGGGAATACTTTAGAATGGGGACATGTCACACTATCCATTCAAGCCTCTCATTGGGACATCTTTGTTAGACATGCTAATTTGTAAGGTGTATAAAATTGTATACACGATCTACCGTGCGTGTGCATTTCGGCACATTCCACCTTGACGAACTGTTGCACCATAAGGATCCTTATTAAACACCAAACTAAAAACCCTTCATCCCTTAACCGTGTCTGGCTCTTAATTTTAGGACCAAGAAAAAGGCATCACTACCAAAAACCAAAATAAAGCAAACAGATAGACAAACAAGCTCTTTTACCAACTGGTAGTGAAACAGAGAGTAGCACTTTGTTGTTTCTATAGAGTACAACTGATTTCCCTCCTTGACTCATCAAAATCTCAGTGCCTTGAAGACTAATATTAGCCTGAAAACTGTAACTCACCACAAATGACAACAAAACAACCTGAGATTATGTGTAATTTTTAACATCTCTGCAGCACTCTGGAGACTCTGAAATTGCATTTCAGCCCCAAGACACAATCTTTGGAAAGTGACTACTTCTGACCAACTCATAGAAGGGATGGATTTAAAGGTTTCAGTTTATACACATTCACCATCTGATTACACTGAACATAACTGTAATGTTTCTTACATTTAACCTTCCAGGTGCTACCATTAATTAAGGCTTTCAATACAGTCCACAGATTATAACACTCCATAACTTAGCATAGTCAGGTGATTCTTTCCACACACTACCCAGTCTCAAAAAACCCCATGCTCCTTCCCACCACCACTCACAACTCAATTACATCAGCCAGTTATTCAGTGAAATGGAATATGAAGAACTTAACAGACTTTCAAATTAAGATGAACTGAAATGTATTTATGTTTTGCTGCACTCCTGCCACTCTATATCAGCAGCAAAGTAACTCATAACTCATGTCAGCAATTGAAGCATGATTCAATGCCAACTAGCAACTGTGTTAAAAAAAACCAAACCAATAAACAACCAAAACCCCATACACTTCCTTACTCAGACCTGCTTCCTTTTAGTATCCCGAGTCTTACGTGACTGCAGAGAAACAAAAATATTAGCTGTGCAGACTCACTACAGGAAGGCAGGGTTGCTTCCACCCCTGCTAAGCCTCAGGAACAACACTGCTGCTTCTTCATCAGCTGCATTACTGGGAAACCACGTCTTCCCTCTTGACTCTCACAGCTCCAAACCAGAGCACCTCTCACAGGTTCCTTGTGCCCTCAGACTCCATTAAAGATAAAAGCATTCTGCACACACAGCAGTTGCAAATCTGTCAGGGTTTATCACCAGCCTCCAAGATCATGTGCCAAAAAACATCAGCCCCTGGAACTATCCAAAGACACTGGCCTCTCTTTCCCTAGGCCACTGAAACACGGCAAGCCTAGGAGAAGACTAATCCATGTCACTAAAAATAAGGAAGACAAAAGCCCCAGTCAGGTGCCTCTTGACATCAGAAAACACCATTGCTGACCTCATTTGGCCCACGAAAGCTTCAGAAAGATGGGGACTCTGAGAGCATGCCTGAATGAGAAGGATTAGGAACAATTCCTCTTCATCTTGACAACTGAAACAACAGAGCAGCCATAAACTCAGAGTCTCACAGCCTCTTCCAGAGCTCAGGAAGAATTGTGTGACCCAAACACTCCAAAAATGGCAATCCCTTCAGCTGCCCCCATATCTCCCTTTCCCCATGTACTCAACAGAAAAATGACCCTGAATTGAAAATTGGAACAAAGACAGTAACAGACTTCTATGGAAGAAACACTTTTCATCAAAGATTATGAAACTAACAGCAGAAGTCTTTGAAAAAAATATTTCATTTCCCCCAAACTTAACAGTTTAGTTATTACTGAACACACAAGCACAGACCAGCTGTTCTACATCAAGGGTGGTGGACCATCACTACCCAGCACCTGAGAGCCATGGAGCCCACACAGTTAAACTCCTGCAGGTAATGGGAGTAGGCAAAGAACTCACAACACTGCCATGTCTCAACAGATCCCAAGGACTTCCAAGTGACACTTCAGCCTTCTCAGTTCCTCCCAGATGACACTGACAGTTACATGATACAAAACACTGCTCTGCTGTCTGAAGGTTCTTAATGATTAGCAACTCTAGAAACCCTCAAAAATGCTGGCCCTCATGCTCTGGAGAGCAACTGCTCATGCCCTGCACACTCATTTTCATCTCTGGCCTCAAGAGTACACAGGAGGATGGACAGATCTTGCCAGAAGCAGTGCATGGGATGTTCAGAAACTTATCCTTCCCATAAGCATTCAATGGAGACGGTGCAGAGACTGGACACAATCTGACCTTCAGCTCCTCAACATTGAGGAGACAAAGACATGAAAGAGTCAATACTCATACTTCCCAACCACCAGCAAATCACTGTTTTCAACTACTTTCAGTTTTCCCTTACAGTCAGGGAAGACTGTGCTACCACCTCCCATGGCGTTATTCTGAATTATCTCTTACACAGGATTGTTCTTTGGATTCCAGCACATGGAAACCAGGAATTAACTGAAAAACTCACCTGTCATTTCAAGAGGTAATGATGCCTAAGTCTCATGAATTCTGGGTACCATCGGATTTTTTTTTCACATTTAATTCACAGTTTCCAAAGGCTGAAGTTGCCAGTACTGATGTTTTAATGTCCTACTACTTCATAAGTTGTCAAAAAAATCTGCTGGCTTTTAGTCAGCTATTCTACACAAATCTTTATAACATTTCTACTCAGCTCTAGCATTGTTATGTGTACAATTCATACCTATTCCATCTCATCTTAAAAGATCCTGAACTGGAACTGGAATAATTCAGTATGAACAATACTCTCCTTCAATAAATCTGTTAAACATGGTTTTCCAAACCTAATGATGAATCCTCAAAATTTTATTTTTATTTTTATAGAGTTGCATGTATTAAAATATGAATCTTCACAGCAACAAAGCAATTTAGTAATCCTGAATATAATTTATTTAGCCTGAAAAAAGTTTTTCTTTGATTATGTACAAATTACTATGTGTAATTTCTGAACATATGGAAGAATCAACCACCTGAGGTTGTTTATTCAGGAGAATAAAAACATGCCTGGGTTACACACAGCCCCTCACTCCTCCAGTGCAGGATGCTTGTGCACAAAGCTTCCCCCAGTGCCCCCAGCCCTTTGAGACCCTTTCTCTCAGTGCCTTCCTCAGATGTCCCAGCCAGTCCTGTGCAGAATGAGGAGAAACTGGAATCACCCCATTCCCAGAGCTGTCAGACCCTGGTCTCTCACATGCTCGGTGGATAGCAGCCTTTGGGTACAATTTTAAATTGTCACTGTCAATATTTCTTGCACATTTTGGCAACTAACATTCTAGTGAGCTACATGACAGCTCAAAACATTTTCTTTTGCAGCAGAGAAGCAAACTATGTTGCTCCTTCCTGCTTCTGCCATGATTAAGTACCTGATTCATACTCAACATTCATAAAAGATGACTAGATTGAAATTTTTCTTTCCCAATATAAAATAAATCCAGACACAAAAAGAAAGTCAACTATTTCACAGAACATTCAGGAGGTTTGGGATCTTTTTCCAGGTAAAAAGAACTGCACATCTAAATCTCTCTTGGCTTCTAATCTGTCCATGTGAACCCCTAAGCAAGTATTTTTAATTCAGTAGTATTAAAAGTATTAAAAGTATCTGAGTGACAATCTCAGAAACAACACAAGACTTCACCACCACAAAGAGTTACATGAGAAAGATCCTGCTTCTGAAATAAAAATAATAATTAAAAAATGGTAGCATGGGAAAAGAAAGACTTCCCAGAATTGCTCCTGTAAAGCATTTTCCAGAACCTATAGCTTCAAAGGGAAAGTAAAATGTGATTACAGCAGATCTGCCACCAGAGGATGGACACCAAAACACAGCATGTAGTCAGTGCAGTGGGGAAAGAAGAACAGTCCTGCATTGCTACACCAGGACCCCTGTGCATTTTTCCACAGAAGGATCAATGCACAAAGGACTTGCCAAGCAGGGGCTTGTCAGCAGTGGCACCTGAGGCAGAAGCCACACCAGACACTTATTCCAGTGCCACTACTCTTCTGATGTCCCTCCAAGGGTTCAGCAGCATGGCCTTCTTCCTCTGCCTTCCTTCTCGAAATGGGAACTTGCTTCTCTAATCACAACTATTTCCTCTTCTTAAATCACTTTTAGGGAAGGCTTCACAGCTCTAGGCTTGTTATAACTAAAGCAAGCTGGGCTCTGCACAGTGCACAGAGTGCTATGTTGTGGCAATGTTAATTGCTGCAGTTTCTTGTTGGGTGGTTCTGCTTTGATACCACAGTGACAAAGCAATGTGACAGGTAATGACAGAAATCAATGACTTCATTGCCTGCCTGCAGAGCAGGGCTAATTGACACCTCTGTCTTGAAGAGCACTGCTGTCTGAGTTTTCAACTTCACCCAATCCAGGCCAAATTTAGCCATCACTGATGTAAATTTCTGCCACACACCTTTTAAATAATTTTGCAAAAGAGAAAGTAAGCACAGAGCAGAGGGAAGTTAATACAAAAGCCATTTATGTGACCTGTGGCAGCAAAGAGACATGAAAACAGGACAGAAGGAAGGGCCATGGAATTTCACAGGTAGTACATTCTGCATTATGCAGAAAAGAGAGCAAGATAAACCAGGCTATTACTGGAACAATTGTCCACCTTCTTAAATGGTGCTCACTTCTGCTTTAGGTAATACAGCTTTATCAAGCATCCTAAATTAAAGAGGGATCCAAACCTTATAGACTTGTCCATATGTCCCATTTCCAACAACCTGCACCAGTTCAAATATTCCCGCAGGGTCCTGCAAAAAGCAGAAGAAATAACATTACTTGGATTAGAGCAACCACTTCATAACAGAAACTAATTGTACACCATCAAAATGAAATATCTGAGGCACATCTCCTAATGATCTGCATTACACACTGAAGGGGAAATTGCCAAATCACAGGGTAAGAAATACGTTAATATTTAAGTTTTCAGTCCAGTTTTGCAAAACTCTATATACAAAACAACTCAGTGAAGATTGGCAGGATGGTACTACAGCAGATACAACAAATAAATGGAAGTGTGTGAAAAATACTAGAATTCAACTGCTGACTCAGCTTACAGTAGAATAAGGAAAAACTCCAGGTTCTTAAGCCTTACCACACTGAGCTAGCCTGGAGGCTGAGCTGCTGTCCTCTGCTGTGAAACACTGGGTACGAGCAATGCAGCAAAGGAAAAAATCTAAAGAGCAGGATTGAAAAAATTACAATATAAAGCACTTAAGCCCAGTTACCTTAGTGAAGGGAAATGTACCAAACCAGGCAACCTTAACTTACAGGCAGGCTGAGAACACTCAACTCTCCTGTTCTGCAAACATAACGAAGTGAATTTGACTGAGATATTGAACTCTTGGCTTTGAACCCAAACTAGACTGCTGTTAATTTACGTAAGAGATTAATGAGTCAGGTGAAAAATCTGCCATTCAGATGAACCAACTTCTATCCTTGTGCTATAGCACCAGTTGCTCAAACACCAACCACTGCAGCAGAGGCTCTCCTGCAGCATTGCTGCAACCCCTCAGGTACAGGCAGCCCATCCTGCTGCAAGGCATGGGCAGTGCCTGCTCCTGAACGACTGAGTACATTAAAAAATCTGGTGCTTCAGTTAAAACTCACTTGAGCGATTTATTTAAAACCATTAAGAACTCAAGAGATCAGTTTCTTGGTTTCTGGGTAAGCCATTTATCACTCTGCTTGTTTCTTGCCATGGTATCACAGAGAGTTTTATATAAAATATTATTAACTCCATGTGTCAGTTTTACCACATCTGTTTCAGCAATCTATCATGTCAGTTAATGCCTATTGGTACTGCTGAGGGATGTGATACAGAAAAACATTATCTCAGAAGTACAATTTCTATGCCCCCCTAAAAAAATACCCTTGTTTTAGAGGTATCAAGCTACTCTCCACTCCACTTATATGTTAATCTTCTAATATCAGTAATTCTTTCTTTATATCTGATACGGAAATGTTTATCTTGGCAAAATCCCAGAGGAAACACACAGGCTTTTTTTCTGAGCAGATTCTACCTTTATTGGCACAACTGTCATGATAAATGCCAAGAGCTTTCAGAGCAACACAGCCCAGACTTCCATAACTGAAAGTACTAATGAGTTCATTTGGTTTTAAGTTAAATGAGTTTTAATCTTAAACTTCCTGTAAGTCAACCTTACAAGACTTTTTCTTTTTTTAAAAAAGCAATGAGTAAATCAGATCAAGATGAGTTACTTTTGACCCATGCAGGTCAGTCTGTGTCTTTTTTTCTCTCTCTTATTTTAAAACAAGTCAGTAAGCCTTCTGGACTTAAACCCCTGTTCCAAAAGCCCTCACTAAAAAGGAAGTCAATGGGGACACTCACATATGGGCTTAAGCACAGGCATAAGAATGTCTACAAGACTGGATCTCACTGAAGTTTTCTTTGCTTTCTTCTCATTTCCTCATTTTACGTTTTGACTAGTCTGGATATAAACAAATGCTTTACTTCAGTGGGGCTGAAGTCAGCAAATAAACCATTGCCACTGCTAAAGCAACTGGTGGGTGGTACAGAATCTCTGCTTCATGTGCAACCTCTGCACTGAACTGTGCTCATGGTCCAGGCAGTGAATCCCACAGCAGCTCTCTAAGGAACTCTGCCTGTAAAGGGCTTCCATGCATCCTATCTACTGCACTCCATGGGAAGCACGAGCAGTACCCTAATTCCCCACCTCTCCTGCAGAAAGCAGCACTGCTGAGTTAAGAAGTGCCCACAGTGCACAGAAACCCAGAGCTTAAATTGCATTTTCAACTTGGACTTTGCAACTGCCTCTCTCACTTGAATGTGTGCTGTCTTCACTCTTCTTCTCTAAGCTTATTTATTATGCAAATATAGTAATTTAAGTCCCTCAAAATTAGCTTCTCTTTCCTCTTTCAATAAATTTAATTCTGATTTAGCATCCTAATAGTTTGCTTCTAAAGACTTCTGACACTCTAGGAAAGAGCCTAACAATTATCTAAATAAACATTAGCATTGAAGTTAATATAGTGCAAATCCTATCCTGTCCTTGCTAGCAAATTGAGCATTAACACCTCAAGCTTCCACAGGTTTGAGTGCAACCAAATGCTTGGCCACCTCTCTTCTTTTAATCAGGACACCACAGTGAACCAAGCCTTGTTAAGAGTAATAAAGGATATTAATCTGGGCTCTGGTCCTTGGATTGCCCTTGTTTGCTTGGATATCAGCACTGTGTTGTTTGCTGGCATTCTTCACAATGGGCCACCTTCTTAATTGTCTTGGAGTTACACATCATCCTTGATGCAGTGCTTCCTCTCAGCTAGCACTTAAGCCCATGGTCCAGCTAACCCTCCACCAGGCAGCACCTGCCAAATTGCTAGATTCCCTTTGAAAGATGCCAAAATACTGGCCTGAACATTCATCACTCTAAGCTTAATTACCATCATACATTGCACCATATGGTGACCACCTTGATTTCCCTCGAGTCAACTGCAGCACACTCAGAAAGGAAGAGCAAGACTGCTGACCCAGAGGCAGCCAGGCCACATCCATCTCCTCTGCAAGGCAGAATGAAAAGCAACACATGCAGCAAGAGCGTGACCAAAATGCACTTTTCACATCCCTGCAGCTGAAGAAGATACAGGTGCCTGAAGCACAAGTTCTTCTACAGGGCCTCTGGACCTCAGCATCTAATGCAGAGTTCAGGGGTTTTTCAGCCTCTGACTGCCCTGATGAACCCAGCAATGCTAGGAAACCACAGGCCCCTTTCTTTCCAGGGAAAGGGGAGAACCCTGGTGAACACGCATTTGGAGGGGAGCAGGGCAACCTCAGTTTGAAAATGACCCCACTCACAACTGTGGGAGGCTGGAGCACAGCACCAGGCAGCTCCCACTGGCCCCAGGAACACCTCAGACACAGCAAAGGCAAGGCACCTGTCTTTAAATAATTTCCACAGCTCAGCCTCACCTGCCTCCCATTTCCTACTTAGCAGAAACCCCAAACTAACGCTGCTGACATGCTCAAAGGGGTTTCTCCCAAAATGAGATGTATCCCTTCCCCTGTGGAGGCTGAAACTCACTGTGCTCTCAGCCTTTGGAGGCTGTGACTCAGATGGTTCTGTCACAAAGCCTGCTGTCTGCTTTGCAGAATGACTCCTTTTCAAACTCACACTATTTCCTTATTTATTTAAGGAGCTGAGATTCATCTGCTAAAGCTCTAAAGAAGAACTTCCATTATTTTGCCTTACACCTCACAGCAGAGCCAGATTAGACTTCTGCTTGCTTAGCCAGAACTCTTTTGCCATCCTTCCTAACTTTACTGTCCCTGCTGCTTTTCCTCTTTCTGCCTCCAGTCTGGAACACCCTCCTCGCCACGTGAATATCGCAAAGGCTTCTCCCAGCCCTCTTTCTTTTTTTTCCCTGATATTTTTAGAAAGTGGCTTGCTTTGGTTTCACTGTCTGGGGATGACTGCTTTTTGCCACAATTGAACTCTTCCCTCCTCTTCTGTCAAGAGCACTCCACAAAAGACCTGCCTGGCTTGGACGGGTTGCTCAGTGGTCAGCTCCTATGTAAAAAGGGCAAGTGGAACTCGGGGGCATCACACACAGCCCTGGTACCGCTTTGTGGATGTGAAACACTGACAGCACAGCTTTTCATGCGGCCAAAGTTTGGCTTACATTAAAAACATAAGAGGATAACAATAAAAATTCACAACAAACTAGGTGAATGCTGACTTTTTTAGCTTGAGGGAAGGAGGGAGGCATAAAACATCCCAAACTTCAGCAACAACAAAAAGGCCACAAAAGCTAAACCTTCACGCATATATTTTCTTCCAGAATATCCTGGTTTCCCATTTGTTTTCTCTCCACAGCATTCACAACATCTTTAGGGATGTCGGTAGGAATTATTTACTATCCCGGCAGGGGAAGGAGCCTCCGCGGTGCAGCGCTCCCAGCCGGGAGATGCAGAGCTCCCAGCCGGGCGGTGCAGCGCTCCCAGCCGGGCGGTGCAGCGCTCCCAGCCGGGCGGTGCAGCGCTCCCAGCCGGGCGGTGCAGCGCTCCCAGCCGGGCGGTGCAGCGCTCCCGCGGGACCCCGCTCCAGCGGAGGCAGCGCGACCTCCGGAGCCCGCGGGCTGTGGGACGGGAGAGCCCCGAGGCTGCACTCCCGAGCAGCCCGAGCCCCTCGGGCATCTGCGCTGCCCGTGCGGGCACGGGCAGCATCGCGCCGCCGTCCCCGCCGCCAGCACGGCTGTCCCCGCACAGCCGCCCCGCAGCGCCGGCGCTTCTCCCCAAGCGCGGCAGAGCGGAACCCGCTCCGACGAG